>JBBPME010000087.1:0-63151 GCA_038090155.1 Rossbeevera pachydermis
TATCCGAACGACTAGGCATCCCCTGGGAGCTCTCGAAGGACCAACCATTCAGCCACACAGCGACTTACATCGGGTTCGTATGGAATCTACACAAGCGGACCGTCTCACTAAGCCACCAAAAAACGGAGAAGTACCTGAAATCCATCGAGGCATGGAACCAACGCACCACACATGTGCTAGAAGACGTGCAAAAACTTTACGGCAAACTGCTACACGCGTCATCCATCAGGACAGAAGGCCGGGCGTACCTAACAGGGTTTGAACATATGCTTCCAATCTGTGCTAAAAAACCCTTCATGCCCCACAGGCCAGAGAGAACTATCACCAACGACCTCACCTGGTGGAAGAACACCCTCACCACGGACACACTACAGACGCCCATTACCCCACACCCCACCTACACAGACCTTGCTGCATTCTCAGATGCTAGCTCTGGCGTTGGAATCGGCATCACCATCGGCCCGCAGTGGAGAGCATGGAGACTCCTACCCAGCTGGCAGACCCTCAACGGAAAAAGAGACATTGCCTGGGCCGAAGCAATTGGATTCGAACTCCTTGTTCTCTCCCTTGCAGGAACAACACCTACGAGCCCACACATCCTCATACACGGAGACAACACCAGTGTCATCGAGAGCTGGAAAGTTGGACGACACCGAAACAAACTCATCAACCACGTTTTTCAATGCATACATGGGTACTGTGCAGCTCCTACATTCCCCATCCGCTCCATCGTCGCTCGTTTCATACCCAGCAGAGACAACCCTGCCGACCACCCTTCACGAGGCACATACGGTCCCGCCAACTCCTTCTCCCTCCTCTCCTTCTCCCACCAGCACTGGGGAGTCTCATCGTCGACTTCGACGCACCAATCACCCCAGGAGAACAGTGAGCCCTCAGCGAAGGACACTGCTCCATTCCTTCCTCTAAACTGCTTAACGGCATTAGACGAGAACAAGAAATCAACGAGCGTGTCAGAACACACCAATACAAACTTGACCACCTCATCGACACTGCCCTCGCAGACCCATAGCAACCCTCCGCGCGCAAGCCAATGCTTCGGTCTCACCCTCCCTCAACCATTGACATCAACAAACCATCCCAAACCACGCCCCTACAAGCCCAACCTGACGCCCGCCCTTTCCCCCCTTCGCCCACACTGTCCAGCGAAACAGCACCTGCTACAATGGTTGCCCAGTACCATTCCCCCACGCTCAGTCTCAGGAACCACAGGAGACAGAGCACTACAAACGACGGACCTCACCCGCATACTCACCGTCATCGGTGCATCCCGGATGGACTCCACCACGGAGCTATATGGTACAGGACTCCTTGTTTTTCACATCTTCTGCGACCTCAATGGCATACCAGACTCACAACGCGCTCCAATAGACCGCAACGTTTTAGCCTCGTTCTTAGCCAACTGCGCAGGCTCCTATGCAGGTTCCACAATAGCTAACTTCGCGTCTGCTCTCCGCGCATGGCACATACTCCACGGCCTAGACTGGAACATCAACACAGCGGAACTCAAAGCCATCCTAGACGGCGCCAACAAACTAGCCCCAGCCATTTCCAAGCGACCCAAGCGCATGCCGTTCTCCATCAAAATACTTACCCGTTTCCGCAACACGCTCGACCTCAACGACTCGGGAGATGCAGCCTTCTTCGCATGTATCACCACAACCTTTTTCTGCATCGCGCGACTCGGCGAATTCACAGTCCCCGCTATCTCCAAATTTGATCCATCCGTACACATCCCGCGTTCGGCACTTTCTTTCTCAAACAACCACGAGGGGCTACCAGTGATAAAATTCGCTCTACCACGCACAAAAACAAACCCGCAAGGCGAAGACGTCCTATGTGCCCCTTTCAGCCCGAGCTCCCCCATCGATCCCAAATCAGCCCTAGACAACCACTTCCGCATCAACAGGGATTCGCAAGCCGCACACCTCTTCTCCTGGAACCACCCCTCCGGAATGCGAGCGCTATCCAAAAGAGAAGTCACAAAACGAATCGATGCCATAGCTCGCTCGCACCCTGACCTCCCTACCCTCAAGGGCCACAGCCTCTGCATAGGAGGCGCCCTCCACTACCTCCTCTTAGGCGTCCCATTCGACGTAGTGAAAACCATGGGACGTTGGTCTAGCGAAGCATTCACCAGGTACCTACGACACCACGCACTTGTCCTGGCTCCCTTCCTGCAAGAACGCCCAGAAATCATGGACCACCTGCAAAATTACATCCTCCCCCCAGTGAGATGAACCACAAGGTACGAAACCGCTCCTTCTCCAAGGGCTCAAACTCCCGCTGCTCTGCGTCGCTCACTCCTTTTACCACGGGACACAGCGCGCTCTCGCCCGACAGGTTCGGGGTCAGTTTCGGACCGGAAAAGCCTGCGGCTTTTCGCCCAACCCTCATCACACACATGCAACGTCGTCCCATCACCACTCAACATCTCCAGTAGGGCCGCGCAGCTCGAACACACAGAGCGGAGCACCTGCCACAGTAGTACAAGATTCTCGCGAACGATATGGCGTGCACCATGTAAGCGCAGCGAATCGCTAGCGATTAACTTGGGACTTTTACAACGCAGATAAATCATTTTTCCTGAGGGTCATACATGCATCGCTGTCTCTCGGCGCTTTGCGTTCCGAGTTGACTCTACAATGAGATTCTAGTAGCAGTCATCTGGTTAGTCGCCTTCGAATGGGATCCTCAGACTCGGACGCGAGGGTAAATACGCAACTGCTCTACTGGGCCTTCATTCTAACTGAAAACCATGCTATCACATGGCAAGATCACAGATGGGATGAGATGACAAACTTCGTCAAGGTCCTCCAAAGGGTTTGTCAAACCATTGTCCCTCGAACCTGGTTGCACATTGTACTAACACTTGAAATGGTACTTCATATGAACTTCAGATTAAACGCGTATAAATAAGTGTAACGATATCCTAGGGTACCCACAGCGTCTCCTACCGTAGGGCCTTGGCTCGAGCAATCAGACTACGCTTGCGGATTTCGCCTTCGTCCCTTCTTGAAGTCTTTCTTCGTAGCATATACACAGCTAAACCGAGCAACTTTTGCCCTAAACCATGGCAACATATCCGGTTCGATGTTTGGACATCCGTCCACGTTGAGCGATGTGACGACGGCACATTTCTCCGCTGACCCAGTAGGTTCGGAAGCATATTTCACGCGAGTCTTGACGAAGGCGTACAAGGTCGAGGTCTTGAGGTCGGAACACCGGGAGACATCAATTTGCTTCAGCGCACGACACGGCAGGCCCTGGGAGGGCCCAGTCATATTTGTGGCCAGGAAATCCAATACTTCAATCGCGACTTCATGGACATTGCTGACCTGTAACGTCTCGAGATTGGGCGTGGAAGAAAGGAGCGTCGGGAGGACGGACAGACTCAGGTTGCAGCTGGAAATACGGAGTTCGACAAGGGAAACGCATGAAGCCATCTGAAGCAGAGTCTGATCGACCATCATGGCAACGTTGGACATGATGAAGTGCGTGAGGGATGGCACGGTAAGGACACGTGCGAAACGGAAATGGTCAGCGCAATCTTCAAACTCGATATGCTTGAGGTTGTCCATAGAAATGGGGGGCATGTCATCGTCTATGATAGACTCTGCCTGGCCAGCCATGGTGAATTTCTCGAGTAATGGATTGAGTGCAAACACCGCCATGGAAAAGGGAATGATAACTCCAGACAAACATAACTCCTTGAGCTGTTGGATCCGTGGCCACCAATTTTCCTTTGTATAAAGGATTCCGTGTAAGTGGAGAATTCTGAGACTCCAGCTTGGGCCAGCAAGGCAGCATGACAGCAAGTCAGAGGACGCGCAATCGAATAGGATCAATTCGCCTAGCTTCGAGAACGTATGTGGGATGGAGATATCGGAGAGCATCTGATAGAGTTCGAGGAATATGTATCCAGGACACTGAAGGCTCCGTAGATCGTCCCAAGATAAATCTCGGAGTTCAGCAAAAACCGAGGGTGTATCCAACTCTGATATATCAACTGAAATGCGAGAAATGCGATTCTTGGCACGCTGTTTCCACAATTTGACTTTTTGCAAAGGGCGTTTCCTGGATAATACGAGCGTTCGCCATGCAGAGGGGGTGTTGATAAGAATTTGTCGCCAGTGGCCGCAGATGTGAGATAGTATGATGGCCCATGTGTGATCCTCGTCGATCAGAATGCTGAATATTTCAAGCAAGGTTTCCACTGGTAGTTTCCCCAAGAGGTAGGAGGAACGGGCAGCCTGCAATGACCGTTGCTTTCCTCCTCCTGCTTGTGCAGCGACTGCTTTGTCTTTCAATTCGAGAAGCTGAATGCGCCGCTGGACATCATCCGGTCGCAAACGGCTCAAGGCATGGTCTACCATCTTGATAACAGATCCATGTTTCCCCAAAAAGTCGAAAAGACGCGCTGACCGAACGTAACCCTGCCACCGGTCGGGTGCAAGGTCAATGACGCGTTTCGAGTCAAGAAGGGCAGCTTTAAGATTGCCAAGTTTCTCGTGTACCGCCGCGCGTGAATCATATATGACGAAAGTGCTGCATTCCAGTTCGGCGGCCTGTTGGGTAGTATCAGGAAGCAATTGTAACATGATGAATGTCAAAACGCGCCCGATTCACGTGGGTAAGCGCGCCCTCAAAGTCCCCAAGCTTGTAGCAAGCGACGCCCTTGTCGAAAATCGCCTTCCATGCCATGTGCAGCAAATGTTCAGTGTAGTACAATTGAAGGCGTGGGACCGGGCAAGGCCCAAAATATTGATGGCCAAAGCAGTACGGATGAGGTGCTGAGTTCTTCTTTATGTTAGGCCTCATCCTGACTTCATTGTATAGGATTACATCGCGATCTAGACATCATATATAACCTACTACTGACAGTGGATACCTGATAAATAAGAGGGTCAATGATCGAGTTGTCGCACGACACGCTGGATCGTTGTCTCTGCGCATCACTTCTGCAAGTGCATATGCACTACGCTTCCGATGTTCGTCTGCGATTCCTCCTGGCAGGCTTCTTCGTAAAATATGCGCATTTGAACTGAGTGATGTTGGATCTAAACCACGCCAACATTTCAGCTTCGATGTTCACGTTGGGGCATCCTTCCACGTTGAGGGATGCGATGTCCGCACACCTTTCCGTCGGCACAGGAGGGTTGGAAGCATATTGCAAGCGGGTCTTGACGAAGGCGCAAACGCTCGATGTGGTAAGGTCGCCACACCGGGAGACTTCGACATGTTTTAGTGCACGGCATGGTAGGCCCTGAAGCGGTTCAGTCATCTCCGCGGCAAGAAATTGCAACAATTCGTTCCCGACACCGCGCACACAGCTGACCTGTAACGTCTCGAGGTTGGGCGTAGATGAAAGGAGCGTCAAGAGGGTGGATGGACTTAAATGACTGCACATGACGATACAGAGCTGGACAAGAGAAGAGTGAGAGGCGATATGCAGTAGAGTTTCGTCCACCATCGCGCTGGCTTTGGTCATACTGAAGTGGGTGATCGATGGCGCAGTGATAGCATGTGCGACATCAAAGGGGTTACCCGTCTGGAACTCGACGAACTTGAGACTATTCATGTGGATGGGGGAAACATTATTATCTAGGCCAACGATTGAAGAGCAGCCCCCTACGGAGAGTTTCTCGAGTGATGGATTGGCTCTGCATGCCAAGATTGCCATAGAAAAGGAATGGAAAAATCCATGAATGTATAATTCCTTGAGCCCTTGGATATGTTGCCACCATTCATCGTGTATATGAATTGCCCCGGCCAAGTGGAGAGTTCTGAGTTTCCACATGGGTCCGGATAGGCAGCAAGATAATATGCCCAGGGGAAAATCGCCAAGTAAGGTTAGGTCGCCAAGTTTCGAAAACGCGTGCGGGATGGAGACACGAGAGAGTACACGATGAAACTCAAGAAATGCTTCACCAGAAATGCGAAGGCTCCATAGATGATCCCAGGATAAATCCTTCAGTTCAGCAAAAACAGATGGTCTATCCAGCTTTAACATGGCAACGGAAATGCGAGAAATGCGATTCTTGGCGCGCTGTTTCCACATTTTGGCTTTTTGCAAAGGGCTGTTCCTGGATAACACGAGTGTTTGCCACGCAGAGGGTGTGCTGATAAGAATCTGTCGCCAGTGACCGCAGATGTGGGATAGTCTGATGCTCCATGTGTGATCCTCGTCGATCAGAATGCTGAATATTTCAAGCAAAGTTTCCGTTGGTAGATTTCCCAAGAGGTACAACTGCGGAACCTGCAATGATCGCCGTTTCTCTGCATCTGCTTGCGCAGCAGCAGCTCTGTCCCTCAGTTCTAGAAGCTGAGTGTGCCTCTGAACGTCTCCCAGTGGCAAACGACTCAAAGCATAGTCAACCGATTTAATGACAGGCCCATGTTTTCCTCGAAGGTCGAAGAGATGCGCCAGCCTAGTGTGACCCTGCCACTTGTCGGGTGCCAAGCGAACGACTCGTTTTGAGTCGAGAAGGGCAGCTTTGAGATTGCCGAGTTTCTCGTGTACCGCCGCGCGTGAGTCATAAATGACGAAAGTATTGTCTTCTAAATTGGCAGCCTGTCGGATATGATGACAGTAAGCAGGGTGGACCGCAACGGGACGAGTGTTAAATCTCGCCTGGTTCATACGAGCGAGTGCGCCCTCAAAGTCACCACGCTCGTAGCAAGTGACGCCCTCGTCGAAGATTGCTTTCCATGCCATGCTCGGAGTAAGGGAAAGAGGCTATAGATTAGTGGTCATCGACTGTGTAGAATACGTCGACATGGGAAGAAAAACGTACCTCTGAGAGAAACCAGCGAGCTAAATAAAATGCTTGGGAGCGACCTCATCCTGGAGAAAGCTCGTGGGAGACGGTCATTCGCCTCGGCAACTCAGTAAACGTGAAGACCAACTCCGAGTCGGAGGCTTGTGTTAGTCCTTTGTTACTTACCTCTCGTACTACAGCATCCGACCAGACTTCACTGGTATTACTCGATGAACTTGCGCAGAGTAGAGGTGCGTAATAGGGTTTCGGCGCTTGTATCAGCGTTCACATGAAAACTATATTGTCCGTCGGTCTTGGCGCTTGCCTAGGTCAACGATCTCGTCAACCTCCTCACATCTAATCTCTGCAATATCCCAGAGAACTACTACATGCGGTTCTGTGAGCTTCTCTGGGCGAGCACCGCAATAGCATCTTCCCAACTGATGGTCAGGGCATTACATTATATTCAACTGGCCGGACCTGTCCTTTCTTGCGGAGGACGAGAGGGGAAAGGTCGTTGGATATGTGCTATCTTCGATGTACGCTCCCCTTTTCCGTCGTGCGCGTGAGTCTCATCGACCGACAGAGAACCAGACGAGCGCGAACCCTCCATACATATTGGCCACATCAATTCGTTATCCGTCCTTAGACCATACCGAAGGCTTGGAATCGCGCAGAAACTGATGAATCTCTCCAGTGTGTACCTTTCTCTTTCCTATGCAATTATTTGCAAACAGCGCGAGCCAACGTGGAGGTTCATTCTAGAGGATGCCATGTTGCGCGAGGACGCTGATATAGAATACATCCAGTTGCATGTGCGAAAATCCAACAGGGCTGCACGGTCGTTATATCATAAGCTTGGTTACCAATACCATAGACTGGAGGCGAAATACTGTACGTCCAGTTGTTAACTCTAGACTTATTAACCGACGTGATTCTGCAGATGCTGACAAGGAGGATGCGTTAATAATGCGATTACGAATCCAATCCAGGGATATAGAACCTCAGCAGCAGCCAAGGTCTGTTCCTTAGGTTTTATTTGGCATGTACGTCTAACGCTCTGGCCATATGTCTGTACAGTGTGGATGCTCGGAACCATCCACGACAAACATGGTTCGCAAACCTGTTACAGTTCGTTCACGAAAGACCACATCGGTTTGTGGAAGCGACAATGTCCTTTCTTCGAAGGAGAAATTCACATCCATGATCACGGTTCACCCATCCTCCATCCATATATCCATGGTTAACAACATAGTTCTATAATACTATATGTGAATAATATGCAATATTGGTTGCACCGGTTACCTGCAACGCGTGGGGTCAGTGATATGTCGAAAATAGCATCATTTGGATGCAAAGGGGTAAAGTATTGTGAATAG
The DNA here is from genome assembly GCA_038090155.1 of Rossbeevera pachydermis. Taxonomy (NCBI): domain Eukaryota; kingdom Fungi; phylum Basidiomycota; class Agaricomycetes; order Boletales; family Boletaceae; genus Leccinum; species Leccinum pachyderme. The sequence goes on from JBBPME010000087.1 coordinate 8,159, forward strand.
GTCATGCCAGCGGTGCGGAAGTGTCACCTGAGGTATCGGTTAGCATCACGTCGAGCTTAGATATTCCAAAAGCTGCAGATGGTACCCGAGTATAGTAGTGTCCGAGCGCCGTATCTACTATTAAGTCCCGTGAGATACCACATACTAGGACTATCGGCTCCTGTCGAGACCTTTCATGAACGTCCTCTCACCAAAGATCATTTACGGAACGGCATGGTAAGTTACCCGCGACGCACGGATGATCGATGTTTCGATGATTCACCTAGGAAGGGAGAGCGTACGACTCACCTTGTCGTCAATGCATTCTTGCAGGGGTTTCGTGCTGTCGACACAGGCGAGTCCATTAGTGGCAGCATTGTTATACCTCAGCTGGAGGGTTGACGTACATATTCAGCTTGTCAACCCAAGCACTACCGGTACGACTTTGATCCGTCCGTTCCGGACAGTCACTCACACTCCACTTCCACTTCCCACAGGGAGGATCTCGTTGGCGAGGCCCTCGATATCCTGCAGAAAAAGCATGACCTGAAACGCGACGATATATATGTCCAGACAAAGTGCACGCTCCGTTACCCGCAGTGACTCTGCCGTCGAGCGTTCACACGTTCCACTCAATATAGGTTTACCCCAGTCGAAGGACAAGACCTCAGCAAACCGGTCCCCTACAACGTCAAAGACGCCATCAAGGATCAAATTGCAACGTCGCTACTGGCGTCCCTGCGCAACCTTAGGACGTCTTACATAGACTCTTATCTCCTTCACTCGCCTCTGAAGACCATGCAGGCCAATTTGGAGGCCTGGCGCGCACTCATGGCCGCCCAGGATGCAGGGACCGTACGAAAAATCGGTATCAGCAACGTCTATGACGTGGAGGTTCTCGCTGCTTTAGACAAATCGAGGAAGGTGCAGGTCGTGCAAAACCGGTGGTATGAGGGGAACATGTGGGATCCTGACGTATGGAGGTATTGCAAAGACCACGGGATTGAATATCAGTTCGTGATTCGTCCCCCTTGTCCGCGTCAGTGACTTATGCTCGATCGCCTCAGGTCTTTCTGGACGCTTTCTGGATCGCCAAGCTTGCTCGCCCACCCCGCGGTCGTAAACGTTGCCAGCCAACTCGACATAACACCTGCTCAAGTTATCTTCAAGCTTGCCCAGTTGCATAACGTCGTGCCCTTGACAGGAACAACCAACGAATTGCACATGCAGCAAGACCTTGCGGCAGAGAGGATCGTATTTAGTGATGTAGAGAATGAAACAAGGAGCATCACAGAGTTCATCTGGGGGAGATAAGATAAGACAATATTGTTTCGCAGCAGCAACGGAAATGTATACTGGCGATCGCTTATCCCACCTTGTATTCTATCCATGTGATGCCGGATACCGTCGTTGAAGCTGTTCCATTGACCATGCTTCCAAACTCGCACAGTCAGCTGGTATCTTTGTGACCGCATGACCGCCACCCAAGAACTTCTCGTGCAACCCTTCAACTCTGACTGCAAATCGGATATCACGAACTGAGAGCCCCGGTACTTTGGTTGACGTTGCATCCTCGTACGCGCAATGCGTGTGAATTGAAACGTAGATCCTAGAATAGTCGACGGTGACGCGCGCGTGATGCTGACGGTTCGCGGTTCGTCAATGGAGTCCACACACATGCCCATCGGATTATTTCATATTACTCACGTCCTCCTCGTTCTGAATGCCCACGAGCTCGTCGAAAAACTGGACCGACGAGCTGAAATTCTTGAATGTAAAGAGCTTGTTCAAGGTCAACGTCTGGCGATCGTCCGGCACGACCTGGTCCACGGAAACTCGGCCAATGTGCCAATTGAACGACAGAAGCGGTCGCACGTGGGTCTCGAGCTCCTCGTGACTGAGATGAAAAGTACGTTTCCGCGCTGGTATGGGAGGAATATCGGGCAAGTCGACAGCACGCTTCTGAACTTCCGAAGAGCCTGCCCGAGGATCATTACGATGAGATGAGCCGCGCACAGAGATGCATTCATTCGTTGGGGAGACACGACACACCTTTTGTGCGCCTGATCTGTAAAATGTGGAAAGTGGTCAGCCGGGAAGCCTATCGATGCTGCGCAACACAGGCCAAACAACCCCTTTAACTTACCGCTTCGTCCAGCGTATCCATTCCTCGGAACGCATTGGAAGGTGGTGGGTCCATGGTGGCGGAAGATGTAGAAAAGAACCGGTTGCTTGCCAGTGGGGCTGTCGCGGGTATGAACGGAACAGCGACTCGTGACTGAACCAATTTTGGCTTTCTCGCAATCAGAGCACGACACTCCTGGTGAATATGTCGGAGGGGTCCAGGTAATCTAAGCATCCAACCCGCTCAAGTTCGAGTGCGGCGGAAGCAATTCTCGAACTTCTTGTCAACTTGGTAACCGTGACGTAATATAGATCTGGGATTTACGCTGCAGCAAGTATATTGTAACCACAACTGATGCATCCCACACGACGAAACACCACAGTACCTGCTTAGGGCCGCTCGGCTTTTAGTAAAAAAATTGATTCGCGGGCAGGTCGCCAAGGACAATCCGGGTGTACAACCAACGCATTGGACGACCGCAGTCCGACCGACCGCGTAATATTCAATTCTCATCTCCAACCCGCACACTGCCCTCAATGCCTCGCCGTCATGGTTTAGCCACTATCATCATCACTCCATTCTGGTTACCACATAGCTCGAACCCAATCAGAATCAAAGTTTGATCGTAAGTGACGAAATGAAAAACAATTGGCGCTTCAATTCATGTCCGCTGCGCACGAGCACCGAGTTTCGTCCATTGAAGCTAACTTATGGAACCAAGGTGTCGTTATCTCATCCAGGTACGGTCGAATACAACAATAGAGAATCTTCTCCCGAAATCAAACAAGCTATCGGGCTCAGGTTGTCCCCGTGTGTCATTTCGGGCCGTGGGATGCTGCGGGTGGGCTCCGTGCCCAAACGGATAGCGGAGGACCAAATGGAGCACGCTGTGGGAACGCCACTCTCTGGTTATCTTATAGTATTGTAATGGTGAATTATGCACTTACCACCAGGCGCATGGTGGCGTATCGTGGATGAACGTCGGGTTGTTCACCATCAGACGGAACGGTCTTCCAGAAGCTGCGCTAGCACTGTATTGCCAAATCACCCATGGGGCAACCTGAACAAGGTTAAGATTCATGTAATTTATGAAAAAAAAGGGACGATGCCCGTCGCACGAAACTCGGACAGGCTTTTCTAGGTGAGATTCAACGATGCACCTCGGACTTGGTGAAACAAGTATGCATCCACGAGTTGTGGCGAAATTCTTTCTGCGATATGATATGGTTTACTTTGAGAAGCAGCAAGGTCGGGGTTCAACGCCCAGTTGCATTCATATTTGGGTGGCTCGGGTGGGGTCTGGGAGGGACTTCAAGACCGCGAAGTGACGCAACCAGCAACCATACTGATTTTGGCACAACGGAGTCAAGTCTGTTAGCGTCGATATGAAACTTGGGGGTTTACAACTTGTGTTACAGGCCAGTTCTTCCGTATATGGTAGGCAATCCTATCCTGTTCCTGTGTTCCTATCAACTCCCGGGTGATGCCGAACGGTGAGATAAACATATCATATATTCGACTTTACCGCGCTACGCTAGGGAATATGAGCAAGTTGCAATTGAACACGACAACATGTACAACCGTAGGAGCAAAAGTGGTCCAAGGCACAGAAATGGCATGGCGTAGCATAGCATATTCTGCACGATGCCAGACAATGCATGTTTGATTGACAAGCACCCCGAAAGCCGTCTGGGTGTAGCAACACCAAAATTAGGAATGAATGAAACACTAGAAAGGGGATAAACCAGCAAGTTCATGCTTCTGACACTGTCATGTCTGCAGCTGAAACAGATGAGATTGCATTCTGCGTTGGGGATGATGCCATCCTGGAGTCATCTGCGACAGCATCTGCCGGTGCACCATTGGCTGTAGTTTCAGCACCACTCTCACTTGGCTTGTTGGCACCCAGTATGGCGTGCCATTTGTCTACCAGGGCTTTTGCTCGTGCTCGGAACTTGAATTCATCGTCGCGAGGCACCTTGTCCAGCGTTAGAGCCGCGATGTGTCGCATAACCTTACCGATTTTAGAAAACTACCATGAAGATACGGTCAACGATGGGAAGCGCCACGCTAAACGACACAACACGCACTGAGAGGAAATTGATGAGGTTCGGGTGTTCGTATTGCTCCACCGTTGTGAATAGTTGGTCAAGGGCGGGCATATCCTGCACAATCTCTGTGTGGGATGCAATCCACGCTGTTTGAATGACTCACTTCATCCGACGGAGCACCCTTGCTGCCCAACAGAGCCTTTTGTAGCCTATGCCTCCACTCTCTTACTTTGCGAGCCTCAGGATCCGCCTCTAGGTTCGCTGCAGGCAAGCATTCGTCAGGATCCACCAGAAAAAAAAAGTTGATGAACGATGGCGCACCATCAACTTCCTCCTCTTTCTCCCGTTTCGGCTTCTTGGAAGGCGGTGGAGCGGCCTTAGCGCTCATTCCAGCATCGTCGTCTTCAGCTTCGGCTTCGGCGTCTCCTCCCTCATCCTCGGACTCGATCACTTCCCTAGACTTCGCTCCGTTTTTCTTCGACTTCCCCGTGACCGCTTTTTTCTCGTTTTTCAACTTTGGCTTGACCTTTGGCTTACCAGCAGATGCCTCAGAGTCACGCTTACGCTTCTTTGACTTGGCGGGTTTCTTCGTCTCCTGGCCCTCGTTCTCAGTCTCGAGCTGGTCAACCGATTCGTTGTCTTCCTGTTCCGTGGTTGCCACCTGTAGGCTCTCCAGCTCCTTCTCCCACTTTTCGGGATCAAGGGCGATTCTGTACCCAGTCAAAAGCTCCGCATTTTTCTTGTGTGGTTCGTTGATGTATGCACGGATCTCGTGTTCCTTCAATCTCGATATATCTTTTGATACGAGCCATGCACTGTGTCGAAATAGAGTTTATTATCTCGACAAGGGAAGATGGAGATGGAGACGTACAACTCTGCTGTCGGGAAAAACTTGACGCAGTGAAAGAGCGTCTTCTTGCCAGAAGGGCGTTCCTTGGCAACAGCGGGCGGAACGTTGTCGGGATTCACGACCTGTGGGGGTGAAAACGATGAACGAAGACTTATGGGACACAGGGAAAACGCGACATCACCATGCCAGGCCAAGGGGGAAATCCGCGTACTTTACCCAAGACGATATCGCGTTCTGCATAGTTGGTCTCTGGTTCGCTATTTTTCGTTGCCTTTTTACTCATCACGAGCAGAAACGGAGAAAAGGGAAAAGTTACAATGGATGGGGCGCGACAGATAAAAGGAAAGGTTGAGGAGCACACCAACTTGGGTTGTGTTCGGCTATTTCCAGTTGCAGTTTCGTTTGCCACGCGGGCCCGTGCGCACACGTAAGAATCAACAAAATAAATGCGTGACATTGAAAAAAATACCATTGAATACGGTACATGAAAACAATGCATTGTCGACGTTGCAGAGGTGCTCGTAGTGAAAATTGCCATCCAGAATGCCTTCAAAAATGGGGGATGTGTCTCGAAACGTGGTCTTTTTGCGGCTATTCGGTTGGGCAGGTCGGATTATTCAGAGAAAAATACGACGTGGCGTGCTTTGTTTGTTCCCGGATAAGGGATAACCAAGCACTGCTTGTGATCGAATCCGCGACGGGCCACACTGCCCAGCTGTCCTCGCTGTTCAAAGGGCTCGGTTAACGCTGCACTGTATGGGTGCTGAACGTACCTTGCCTCTTTGTCCAGCCCGACAACACTGGGCCGTTGCTTCCGGCGATTGAGTGGACGCAATAGGTATGCGCCGTGCTGAGAAGTGAGACCGTTAAATTAACGGACAAGTGTATCTTCGAGGCGTGCTAGTGCGGCCGCCGGCGTCACGGAAGAAGGCTGTGGCGTCGAGGAGATGATGCAGACAGGGAGAGGAGACGACATGCAAGTGCGATAGTGTGCGCGAGGTCGAGCAATACAGTGCCACGCGCGCGTTGCTGTTCCTGTCTTCAAGGCAAGGTAACTGATCTGCAGGCTGCCTTTGAGGGTCAAATGAGCATACAAATTGGCAGCAGGGAGGGCGTGCATCATGGCGGGAGGAGTGCAAGGAGTGTTCCTAGCCGGGATTCTCTGAAACTATAAAAATAATAATAAATTGGATCGAAAAGCGGCACGTTTCGCAACTCGAACGGTTCTTCTTTTGTCGGGCAAGACGATTCGACGAGCGCTAGGCAATAGAAAGCCGATCCCATCACGCTCCATGATGATCGCTTGAATCTGTCACACTGAATCCCATTCACTTGTATGTGCCGTAGCCGAGCAAGGCCGCCGGCTAAGTTGCACACGCTGCAGCAAGCTTTTTAATCTCAGGGGCATTGCGACACGCACAGCGCACGAATCATGCACAAAGCCAGCCATGTCATCGTTTTACGCACGACTTCAAGGCACCTCCTTGCCAGGAGCGGGGGTGTCGGCATCCAAAGGAGTGCGGATCAACGCGCCACTTAGATAGCGTTTCGGTCGGAGACGCTTTCGGAGACTCAAATTAGACAGGGACGTCAACCGCAACCACGAGTCTGCTGCACTGACGTCGATGTTCGAACCAATCCGGGGGGGAACCAGAGGAGGCCAAGCAGAATTTAAGTGGTCCGACGTTTCTGCAGACAAAGACAGAGAAGTGAGCGTCGTCATTGTCAATCCTCTCTTTACTGAGCGGTATTCTAGCACTATCTTGGCCACAGCATCAATGCACCAACCGGAAGATGGCAAAAGAACAAGGATGTCCACTGGTACAATAGGGAAAATGAGGATGGAGAGGCAGAAAGGGCTGAGGAAATTCGCAAAATAAAAGAGGCAGAGGCAGAAGCTCTTTCCGTCGCGCTGTAAGTTCATCCGAGAGGTCTCACCACGCTACCAGCATTCATCTCCCTCCTCAGCGGTTTTGGCCCAACTGGAGCGAATGCAACACAGCCTGCAGCAGGGTCATCGACTGGAGCGGCTCCGAGCACCGAGGATGACACAGCTCGTAAACAGGGGAAGGAAGACAGACGTCGCCGAAAAGCCGAGCATAGAGAGGAGAAGCGCGTCCGCAAGGCAGCTCGCATGGCAAACCGTGACGAACAAGACGTACAGATGCGTCATCGATCACGGTCACCCACCCGCAGAAGGCGCGGTGACGAAAGAGAGCGTCGTAGCCGGTCACCTACCCGTGACCACGAGGACCGCCGCAATAGGCTAAGGGACTATAGTGAATCTGAGCGGGAAAAGGAAAGAGAAAGGCATCGAAAATTATGGGATATGAATGCAGCGAGGGATAGGCCCCGCTACAGAGATAACTAGTGGGTTCCTCAGCATGTCGTACGCTTAGGTCCGTGTACGGACTCACCAAGTGAAGTAGGAGACGCTGACATCTTACTTTGGTCGGTCAACCCCTAAGCATGCTCGCGTGTTGCGGTCAAAACCGCCGGTGATGATCTTTCCAGATCTTATCAGAAGGCAATGTGCCTTGCATTCCGTAGCTGCGCCCAAACCCCGTGGGTCAAATTGTTCGTCATTGGAATGTCCAACGTCCTCGTTTTGATGTGGCAGACAAACTTACTCTCCACTTCACATGAGATGGCATCGCATTCGACGAAATAAGAGGACGGAGTGTTATTGGATACATTGCACGACATTTAGTCAAGCAAGAAATCTAGAATCACCGGTTGTTGCCGTTGCCACAAGATCCAACTTGAAACACGTTGATCTCGTTACACAGAAACCGGTTTTGAACGTTGAACGACAGCGGGGAAGGTTCTCATGGGGTATTCAAAGACGCGCTTTCCCTTTTCTCCTCCACTATCTCGGGCCGCTTGATTCCGCTCAAGTATCTGTGTCACCTCGTGTTCGAAGTGATGTATGTTATCATGACTCAGGTCGTACAGCCTCCCCGAACTTGCTGCGCGCTTCCGCTTTGAGGCACTGTCAACCTACTCGATTTGCGCAAATTCTTCACTGGCTGGCGTTCGGGTAAGCATTGACGATCGAGACGTACGTCATCACGTCATTGCTCTCGTGAAGGCAGATTCTACGATCACTGCTGGATGCCCGCGCGTTCGGATTTACGACTGTTGGGCGCGATACAATTCCCTCTTTTGTCACATCTTTAGGCATATCGTGCACTAACTATGAACGACTGCAGCGTGGTCGTGAAACCACCGACAAGGTTAGCTTTACCTATGGCATATCGGCAGTTTAGTCCGTGCATGCAATGCGCCGTACGCCTGCCACTCATCTATGTTGCCTGCCCGCCATCTGCCGAAAGTGGTTTCGATAATAGCGCTGGTAGCCTTGGACAAGGATTTAATCTGCACCGTGCTGGTGAGGGATAGTGCCAGCCATTCCTCCCCCTCTCCCAACCCCGTCAACGTCATGTCCACCACTGTTTATGGCATGCCCTACCTGCTCGAAGACCGGACTGGAGAGTTGATGGGGTCCGACTTTATCGACATGAACGACCGCCTTCGATTGTGTCTACGCTGTACGGCTCAGACGCAGTCACATACTGCTTACATGATCCACAACGCGACGCACCAGGAGGATCCATCGAATCCACTGATCGCGCTCGCGTTCGGCCCGAACAATTCGCTCGGAACGATCACCCTGCGCGGCAGGGCTCCGATGGCTATGGGCGACTATCTCGCCAAGCCGTCTCCAACTAGCAGGTGAGCAAGTGTGTTCGTCGGTGAAGGAGTTCTCGGCTCAGTGTGATGGACGGACGTGAAATCCACAGCAGCCGGACGAGGAAATTTCTAGGCTCGGACGGACGGGAGTATCGATGGAGCTGGCGATTGACCAAGGGGCACGAGTGGACGGTGCGCATTTTTCCCGTTCTCGCCGCGTCATCCCGCGTCCGGCAGTCTTCGTTCCGGGGCTGACTTGGATCTTGGATTTTGGATTCTGGGGTGGCACGTGGCGCGCACATGTGTGCATGTGTGTCCTGTCATCTTTGATTGGACATTGCCCGCGCGCAGTGCACGAACCAGAACGAGTATGTCGTTGCGTCGTACTCGCTCAAGGTCGCTGGCGAACCGGACTATCTCGCGTCATCGGGGTGCATGTTGACGATCGATGAGGCGTATCCCCACCTCGCTGCCGGTGCGTTCTCTCCCACTTTTTTTTTTGTGTGTGGCGTTCGGGCCTACCTGACGACCAGGGTTTATCCCTTTCGTCTACATTTTCTAATTTCTTGGACCCGCTCATACGCCGAACCACAGAGTTTCTTGCCTCATTGACAATCATGCGACATATAACGGCACACGAGCTGTAGTACGCACGACCGAAACGCGTTCTTGTACTTGTTAAGCTGGGTTGCGACAGAGCGCGCGTGTTTGTCACGGACGTGCATCTTTATGGATGTAGTATCTCACTTTGGTGTTGTAGCGATGCTGTTTGTTACCATATGTGTATTGTACTAGTACATATCCCCCGATGTATCCACCCCGAATCTTTATTATGATACGTCGCGTTCGCCGACTAGAAGGTGGCACGGAGCCGGCAGAGCAGAAAGAGGAAGAAAGAGAGCAAAAGAAGGAAGGAAGGAGGAGAGATCGGGAGGGGTGGCTGCGGAGATAATCGGTATGATGATGAGCCACCTAGACTGACCCTGTATGTAAGAAGATTTCATGAAGCACGATTGGAAGGGAGGGAGGGAGGCCCCGGGCCCTCCGACACAACTGTCAACCGCAATCATGGCGAGAACGCGTATCTCTGGCAAGCCTGTCGCTCGAGCGGGTTTTCATCCCGATTCGATGCCCTGGGCTCAGTGAGTGAGGGATCCCACGCTAGGACTGGTTGGGCGATGCTCCGGCGAGCACCGTTATACCCGCCGCAAAAATTAATCTGTGTAATCGGGTGGTACAGGCTTCGATTCGTCACTTGCGCCTATTGCGTGTGCTCCCGGCCGGTCCGTCCGACGTCGAAAGGAAGGGATCACCGTACGTGCCACTCGCCGTTGGAACGTTCAGCGGGTGAAAATAGATCGATCTCGTGACACGCATGTAACCGTGTCTCTTGACGACGAGTAACAGGACTAAATCGTGGATCGGGTTCTCACTGTTTCGCGACAGGGGCCCATGTAACGTGGGGAAGAAGGAAGGAAAAGAAAATAAGGGACGGAAGGACAGTTCGAGCCTCGTGCGAGCCGCCCAATCGCATCGTAAATGCCACGCCAGAGGAAACGAGCGAGCGTATGAGGGCATTAGAGATGGAGGGCTCCAGAGTTGACATGGGATCTACTGTGGCGTCGCGACGCAGTCCTCAAACAACGTCCAAGTTGCTGATCTCTTCTTGTCTGTCGATCTGAGGACTTCCGCTCGGTGCTGGTGTGTTTCTCTGTCGTTGTGGTCCTGCTCGGTGGCGGCGCCGTTGTCCGGTAGTAGGACCCCCAGTTGCTCGGTTCCGGGTTTGGAATGAAATGTGGAAAGAGAAAGAGAGAAATAATAAATTCTGAACTCGAGAAGTTCGCTGCTCAGCCTTCCGTGCCTGTGCCCCTTTTTGCTCGCGCGGGGCCGAGAGATGGATGGTGCCGTCCGCGGTATCAAACGTATACCTCCATGGAGGAACTGTGATGCTATGATAGTTCGCTCGACGTCCCTCTGGATGACAAGGGGGGGTCTCGTTGAACAATTGTTTGCCACGTCGCACGTGGAGCTGTTTCCGACGAAACATCTGAAGAAGATTGGCTGAAGGGAGAGAGGAATGTGATTGGTGCGGTGAAATATATGAATGCCGAGGGACTTAGTTCGTTGGTTCAGATGGGTCAAGCATTTACGCGAGAACAAGGTCCATGTCAAGGAAGCTGGACCAAAAGGGGAGGGTGATACATGATCGATAGGAATTCAGACCTGAATCGAACAGACGGGCAAAGGACTGAGCGTCAAGGGTTTGAAATTGGAAGAGAGGAAATTTCCGTGACCGGAACTGATATCAACGTTTGTTTACCTCTTGGGTGGGTGTGGACCGAGGCACAAGAGTGGAGGATAGCATATCTGGAAAGGGCCTACGCAACACCCAGATCCGACAGGTCGAGATGAAATAAATGATACCTCGTGGAGATAACAGAAAAGATGCTCAAATAGGAAGAAATGTACTGGTGTACTATAGAAGGGAGTATGGTCCGGAATGAACGTGATAATGAGCGGTCAGTCTCCCCACGAACGTGCTACGGCGCCGGCGTCGTGTATGCTGAAATCGTCTGCATGGGTCTCCGCGGGGGGCTTGGGACGTGAATGTATGCGTGGTCGTTTGGGAGAGAGGACTCACGTCATGGTCCTGGCTGGGTGGGGAGCGACCACGCGTGCTGGGGATGGACCTGATGAGACGGACTGCGGGCGGGTTGAGGGCGAGCGGGAGATAGGGCGGCGCATCCTCGGCGTCGGGATGGAGGGAGGCGGTTGACGAGGACTTTTGGAGACGCGGCGGGGAGGGTGAGGGGGCACGACTACTAGGGAGGGTGCCACCCGAGACGTTGCGTGAGGAGGTAGCGGAGCGGTCGTATAGACGGAACGGGAACTGTGCATTCACGTTGACCATTTTCCTGCTGAAGATGAGCGACGCATGAAGGGAGAGAGGAAAGGCAAACCCCTGTTTTGCACGGACGACGGAGACGAGACGGTCCTTGACGCGCTGGTGGTCGACGCCGCGGGGCTGTGGACTGGGCGGGGTAAGCGGGGACGAGAGGGCAGGGGAGACTTACGGTGGAGGGAGGATGTCTTGGTGAGGGAGGAGGGGAGTGCGCTCTGCTGGCTGGGGAGAGGTGAGCTAGAGCGGGGGAGAAGGGAAAGACAGACCTGATCGCGTTGACGTGCGCGGAGGCCGCAGCAGGAAAAGAGGAGGGAGAGCATGAAAGTGGCAGGCCATGCGGTCGCAAGACGACCAGGCACGGGGGGGTTGCAGTGGAGGGGGGGTCGTTCGTTGTCCGATTTAGGCGGGTAAAAATAAAATATAAATAAATATATTGTTTTGATCTTCTGATCTTCGGTGGGACCGGATATGGGAGTGGAAGGGGGGAGGGATTTCATAAGCGGACGTGAGCATGAGACAGCTTACTAGCAGCTCTCTCTTTATTGCATGGTCGTCTCTGCCAACAGCGACGTTTATTCTCCCTTCCCTCCCATGATCGTCGACGACGGTCCACAGTCCAGCGAGGATGGCTCAGGCCTTCACTCCCCCATATTCGGTGCCCACTTCCACACTGACCCCGCCAGTGAGCAACGCTGGCACCTCTTACTTTCTCCGCACTCACCTAATAAAAGTGCGCTACCACCAAGACCACCTCGACGTGCACAACGCCGCCGGTATTCTCGCCTCCCAGTTCGACAACTCCAGCTACCTCGTGCCACACCACCCCCCACCAACCCAACACCTTCTCGAACCCTCCCTCGACCTCCACCCGCCCCACCACAACTACTCCCACGAATACGCTCTTTCCTCCCGCAGCCATCTGCCCCCAGATGTCTCCTACTCCAATCCCCGTCTCCCTCCCCCTCCCTCACAGCTCCCCGTGCCCTACCACCCCCATCGCAGGTACCTCACAGATCCTCGCGACCATTCCTATCCCTCCCCACAGAGCCCCGCCGCTCCCCTCCTTCCCGACCCTGATCACCGATCGCCCACCCTCAAACGCGATCCCGTCCCCTCCCCAACAACCCAGAACTCTCCCCCCGCCGCACAGCCCCCCCCTCCGCGCCGCGAGGGCTCCAATCTCGTCATCGCCTGTCGTCAGTGGTAAGTCTTGCCGTTTTCTTCTTCCAAAGTCGTTCACATGTCTTCCAAGCCGCGCGAGGAAGATCCGCTGTGATTCAACACGTCCGATATGCCATAATTGTGTCCGTCGATCGAACGAGTGCCAGTACGATGCCGTCCCAAAGCGTAGAGGCCCCGATAAACGTCCCGGAACCCGCCAGCGTTCCTGTAAGAAGCGTCCCGCTGACGGCTCAACTCCCCCCCTCCCTCCTTCAAAAAGGAAGAAAACATCCACCCGCGTTCCAGACGTAGAAGAAGACGGTCCCGAGGATCGCAGACCTCTCGATCTACCCGCCCTCAGGACCCCCGATCTTGAACAGGACAGCCATATTCGCCTCAAACAACCCTCCCTCTCTCCCCAGGGCTCCGAATTCTCCTCTTCTGCAACCTCAAGAGGCTTGTCCACCGACCCTTATGTCACCGTACGTGCTATCATTCCCCATTCACCTTTACCTCCCTTATACCAGTCCCAGCACCCCGACCGCCATCTTGTCGACAAGGTCCGCATATCCTCTACACCCTCCGTTCAGTACAACAGAAAGGAGTGGTGGGACAATCTCCTCAACAGTTACTCCGCTAACCGCGAACAATCGTACGTCCTTGTTGTTCCGTTGGAGACCTCGTCTGATTTTTCTCTAGTCTCAAAGACATCGCTTCCGACCTCTCTACCCTGTGCGTCCGGGTTGTGAACTCCCTCCCTTCTTCCCTGACTCTTTTTTCCCAGATTTACGACCTCTGGCTGTTGGCTCACCTTTGTCAATGTCCCTGACTTCGTGCGGAGTTTGTACAACCCGGAAGATCGTTCGTGTATGCAACCCTCCCTCGTCTTCGCAGGATTGGCTCTGGCTACCCTTATCAAGTCGAGCGAAATGGAACTGAGTACTGCGGGTCGGACCCGTGCTGCATGGCTCCGCGACCAGGCCCATGCCTCTTTGGAGGCATCTTGGAATGCACAATGGATAGACATCACCCTGGCCAAAGCCGCGTTTGTATGTACCCATTTTCCATCCCACAACCTCTTCTTCTCACACCACGTCACAGATACTGGCCGTCTTTGAATCATCCGCACATCATCTTTACACCCCAGAACGCCAGAGGCAGTCTCTTATTCTTTTGGATCACATTGTCCGTGCCCTTGGCCTGACCTACTTGGATAGCAGCGAACCTGAAGTATCCGCGTTCACTCCCAATGCCGTCCCTGTGGCCCACAAGAAATCGTACGATGGCATGCCCAAAGATGTCCACCGCTCCCCGCGTTCCTCTTCACGGAAGTGTTTATGCATTTCACCCAATTCGTCAATTGTCAATGATCATTTCTCTTCCTCTTGGTCATACTCTCCCCCTTGGGACCCCGCATGGTCCCCTGAGGAGATGCACAAAGAGGCGTGCAGAAGGCTGTGTTGGAGCGCGCTCATCCTCGTGGCTGGCTATACATCACGTTGTATTGCTCTCCGGAAGGAGCCAACGGATCTTTACTTGACGGACCCTGCCAACGTGAGTCTTCTATATTGTATCGATAACAAATCCATTTCCATCGTTGCAATTCAAATCGGACGGAATGAATAACCTCTCTGCTATCTAGTTTCGGTTGCTGTTCCCAGGTGAGGTATCCGAGCGTGGCTCTACCGACCACAAGATGCAGTCGGCAAAGGATTCCATATGGGCTTTATATTGCCGCAGCATGCTACTGTGGAATTTCTGCACGACTCGCCTCAGGAAGAACACATATTCGAGGGAAGGCACGTCCGAGCTAGCGTTGGAGTCTTGGCGAGAAACCGAGGAAATCCAGAGCGCGCTGGATTCTCACACCTGCAACCTTGACATGGTGCTCCTGTACATGTGTCGGGAGTACGTATACAAGTACGTGTTCTCGTCAAAGTTTTTTCCTTTTTCCTTCTTGCCAGGGTTGCCGACAGTGCACTGATTTCGGCTTAACCCAAAACAGCACTCAGATGATGTTGACCTCCATTCTACAAACGTAAGCAATATCGTTAGGCTGTCATGATAAGCTTGCCCTAATTCTATTTGCTTAGTCTGCATGGTCGGGAAGTCGGACATTTGCCATCGTTCAATCGAAAGCACACGGAGCAATGGCGTGAGTGGTGGCACGTGTTAATTTTTATATTTGGCGAGTTAATATCCGCGCAGTGTGTCACCAGACTCAATTCATCAGGAGAGTTCGAATGTCGATCGACCGACTTGGAGAGGAAGATGGTGTGCTGTTCACGAGGCGACCATTCCAGGTGACATGGTTTGCCAGCCAGGTGTCGACGTGGGTGCCTTCCTGACCACGGGATTTAATCGGCTGACGCTGGAAGCAGATGCCTTTCTCTGTGGGAGAATGATAACACATTGATCGACGCATTGGAAGTTGCCAAAGAGATCATCATTCCTTTGGACGTGCTGAACACGTTATGGCCATGTCCAAGTAAGTGAATGCTTCTTCAGCAGGGCGGAGCCGAGAGGAAGATTGATGTCATGTTATAGTGCTCCAAAGCAAGTGCGACGAGTTACGAAAGCGGGTTACGGACGCCTGTCATTGTACCAATATTAATCCCCCTCTTCCACCCAACTGTTCTCTTCCGCTGCATTTCAGAGGGGGATGAATCAAGTTATGCCATTCATTGTGACTCGAAATACCCTATACCCCGTTTATGTTTTTGCAAGTATACACCAACCACTACATTCATAACTGCGTTCCCTGTAGCCTTTGATTCGTTACCGTACACCTTTGCATTTCACCCTCTACGCACTCTTATTAGTCATGCGTCGCCGATGTTTTGCGACAATCAACGTCGATCTTCGTTCGTTTTCGATATAGTCAATTTTTATATTTACCTTTTTTTTCTTTTTTGTCCGGCTGTCCATGCTCGAAGAAAATTCAGGTTTCTCTAACCTTGTGTTCGATCTCAACATTGTATTCTGACATGCGTCGTACAGTACGGCTCTAGGGATACCCGCCTTGTAAAATATTAGTTACGCCGATGCCATGTAGTAGCCCCGAGAGAAGCGCTAGCGTGTAGTACAAAAAGCTTCCCATGGGACCTTGCCGTACAGGGGAGGTGATGATTAATTGATAGGGGGCGAGATTTGTGTCCACGGGGTGGTTGACGATCAGGTCCAGGATCGAAGATCAGATCGAGACATTTATTTTTCTCCCGAGACGAACGGTTCACGGAAGATGTTGCGTTAGCAATAGTGCAGGCTTGTAGAGAGAGCGGAGGATGTGAGTTATTGCGGACCCGAGGTTATTTAAAAAGGCTCCTTGACGTGACCGAATACACCATCGAAGCGGGAACGGAATTAAACGTGACATCAAGCATGTGCCCGTCGAAGGGGCACTTTGGATGGTCCAAGGGATGAGCGACCCGACGAGTTCAAGGTTTCCCCAGGGAATAGCTGTGATGGGAGCGTAAGCCAGAGGCGTTTTTTTTTTTTTCGCCGGCGGGTCTGGAAGGCATGGCGGCGGTGGCGGCGGCGGGTGCGAGAAAAGAAAGATTGACAGGACCATCATCGTCGTTGAGCAGGGGACACGGGTTGTCCAAATTTGGACACAATCGGCAGTTTCCGATCGCTATCCTGTCTCGCACTTTTTCTGGTCATTGGCTAGTCATGTTATCGTATTTGATCTATGTTCTCGCTCTAGGCCTTCCGCTCCTCTTCTTTCTTCGTCTGCTCTTGGCACCATCACCACCACCATCGTCTTCACCCGCCGTCACCACACAGACCGAGGACAAGTCGCGCAAAACCATCATGCAAGCGCCCAGAACGGACCTCGACCCACCCAAGCGTACCCCCTTTAAGCTCAGCGAACTCGCCCAGTACGATGGCTCGGGCGAGACTGAACCCATCTACGTCTCGATCAAAGGTAAGTCCTTCGTACGTATTCGCACATACCACGCCCGCCCCCAACACACGTGTACGCGGCCATCGATGATGACGACGATGTGTGCCAGGCGATGTATTTGACGTCACACGCAAGCGCGACGTGTATGGCAAAGGCTGCTCGTACAACGTTTTTGCCGGCAAGGACGGCTCCAAGGGACTCGGCATGTCGAGTCTCCAGCCCGAGGACGCCGTACCAGATTATAGCACGTTGCCCGAGAACGAAAGAAAGGTTCTCGACGACTGGCATTCGTTTTTCTTGTACGTTCATCATTTATGTTCCCCGTGCACCTCCGTCGACAGGTGCTGACCCCCCCCCTCTCGCTGCGGACAGGAAACGGTACAATATTGTCGGGCGAGTGATTGACATGCCGGAGGCCGTCAGAGTACCTGCGACGGCGTCGTCGTCCTAGGAACCCCATCCCAATACCCCACGATCGGAATGTCATCTCCATCTCGCCTGCTCATGTGTGAAACACGCACACGTTCATATTCGCTCATAATTTCTCCCGATGTCTGTACACTGTCCAGTTTGGATATGTCCCCTACTAGTATTGAAGGCAATCCGTTTCGTGTACGCAAGTCCTGCCTGACAAGTCGGACTGAGACGGTCCGTATCTCCGCGTTCATCAAATGAAGTCCCCTTCGAGGCAGGTGGTTCAACAGCTGAGCGCGGTTCACATCAATATGCAGCGCGGCATGACAAAGTCAGGAGAGATAACATAACCCGACCCCGTGCATCATTTCGCGATCGGATTTCTGATGGGCTGGGTTAGTTTTTTTTTGTGTTGCTAACTGGTCAGCAACTGTTTATCATCCCGTCCGGGCTTCGCGGTGCGCAGAGTGCTTCTTGATCGGAAGATGCCGAATGAATCAAGAGCGCTTACAGTTATATTTCTGAAGGACGTTGTAATCAGACGTCCATGCGCCCGAAACAAGGGATCCTGGCAGGGACGTACAATCTACGTGTGGTGTGGCGTCAAGAGACGCAAGGCGCCACGCGTCGCGTTCATTCCATAGAGGTACTACTTATGTATGTACACACATCGTCGGCTCGACGCAATGAAAATGAAATGAAAAAAAAAAAAAAAAATCGAATCCGAAAAAAGTCGAATCCGACAGCACGGAATAGTACCCTCCTCGGAAGATCCAAGTAAAAAAAAGTCAACGAAAAAGGAGAGGACGACGAGATCACCCGTCATTACAGTGGATCGTAAGGAATGGGTATATTAGGTTTTCGACTTCATGAAAATGAAAATGAACAATGGAGAGACGAAAACCTAAAAGGTAGTATTAAATTTTCAAAAACAGCGACGGGTAGACATAGCCAAGGCGGTAAGCAAGGGTGAGTCTGATGCAAGGAAGGCATGAGGAAATGTAAGATAACACTGGAGATGAAGCGTGCAACGGAACCGTTATCAAAGGAGACCACATTCCCGTAGATGAATTTGAAGCAGAATGTCCTGGATAGCACTTAGAACGACTGATTGGCGATAAAATTAACATCGAGTCCTGCGTCGGATAAGGTTGGCTCTTACATTTGATCTGCTGGGTGTCCGTTGCGCAGGTATAGTGGGCATATATCTGCTTTGTTGCAGCATTCTGGTTAAGCGCAACGAATCGGTGCAGAAGGTAGTCGCATGCAGCATCGTAGTTATCTCCGCCGGCATAGTCTGGGAAATAATCCCCAAGCGGCGAATTCGGGAGCTTCTCAGCGAACAAGTCGATCTTATTGAGGAACAAAATCTGTGGGAGAAAATTCAGTGAGGCAAACGCCACCCAACTGAGTGGATTTGCTTACAATTGATGTCTTGACGAACCATCGAGAGTTACATATCGAGTCAAAGAGCGTCAAAGCCTCTTGCATTCGGTTCTGTGATTTCTCAGGGTCACAGGGCGGCAAGAAAAGCAAGAACAATGTGTACGTACCACGCTTTCATCCTCGTAAAGCATTTGGTCATACTCGCTCAAACTAACTAAGAAGACGAGCGCTGTGACGTTTTCGAAGCAGTGGATCCACTTCTTTCTCTCGCTTCGCTGGCCGCCAACGTCAAACAACTTGTATGTCAGTTCTCCCACCTTGAAGGTCGTTTCCGTGATGCCGGTAGTTTTTACTCGGCTGCGCAAGATGTCTTGGTCCGTCGGAAGGTAACCTGGTGTTGACATGCGATCGATGGAGCTAAAGTAGTAAACGGCCGAGTCGTTGAGTTGGAATTCGCGGGACCGACGGACGGCCTCCTTGACACCTGGGTCTCGCCATAGGCCACGGACGGCATCGGCGACGTCTCGTGGTAGGATTTCGCCCTCAATTTGCAGAGGGAGAGCGAGAATGACTGCCCGTCGAGCATCGTTTTGAGGCGAAAGGGTTATGTCAAGTTGGGGCATGGCTTCCAGGATGGCACTGCCGGGGAGTGTCAAGACAAGAATGGTAAGGTGAAATGTGTCGTACCGCATGGATTGGATTGTGTTGGAGAATATGATTTCCTTGTATGAATCACGTTCTTGGTCGTTGTAGCCACCTTGGTGAATGAGCTTCATCTGCTTCAACACGGTTGACTGGATTCGACTCAAGTGAGCAGCGTGCATCGCCAGGAAAGAAGTGAAGGGACCTTTCCAGACTCTCCCGCTCCAAGGAGCAGCATTTTGATCTCGTTCTTGGCCAACATTCGATCCTTCTTGAGCTGGTTTTCGATTTCATCGTTGCCTGGAGAGCGCAAGGAACGGTGAGGAAGGTGGACATGGCTGGAGGTAAAGAAGAGTACGCACGGGCCTTTGCCTCGCTATCGATGCCAGTAGATTGGACACAACCCATGTCGACGACGATTAAAAGGAAGAAAATAAAAGGACGTGGTCGGACCAGAGAATGACCAAAAAGTAGGAAAGAGTGGCGGAGGCTTGCTAAACAAATAATTAGCGAGAGATGGGAAGGAAAAAACCTTTGTGATGGGACTCTTGTATACACGTTCGGCACAACTACGGCATCGGGTTATCTTTCCTTTATTGGACATAACGAAAACCCCGCAAATCTTGTAAATAGCGCGCCCAGTAGTAAAAAGAGTCATCCGACACCAGCAGGATTCGAACCTGCGCCCTCAAAGAGGAACAGATGTTCGAACGCATTCGAATCTGTCGCCGTAACCACTTGGCTATAGTGCCACGCACTTGCTCGGTTGTGCATGCCGCCGACTGAGTGTACTGCAAGCTGAGCTCGGATGTCAGCCATGGCATGGCTGTGTGCATGTCTGATGCCAGTCTCCCTTGAAACGCCCGAGTCCAGTGGACCTAGTATTATTACGTTGTTGTCGTCGTCGTTCCTCACCTCATGTCGAGCTCAGAAGACACTGTCGTTCCAAGTGCGGTCAGAGAACCGCAGAATCCGCTGGGTCTTCTGGACGTAGCCACGAATGACCCCCCTCCACCTTATCCATCCCCAGAAAGGCGCTCCAGAGCCCTTCGAATGTCCCGTAGACAACGACAAAGCACCATCGACCCAGATGCTTTAGCCGAACAACCCGTCTCCCCATCTCTCCGCCCCCATTTTTTTACCACCTCGGATGGTCCCAGCGAAACCACCCCGTTACTCCTGTCATCCCCACGCCGATCTCGTGCCAGCACCCTCGTTTCGTCCAGCTCCTTCTCCCAAACCGTCCTCTCTTTCTGTAGAGACTCTGAAGACGAATCTGATGTTAATCTACTGGAGGCGCCGGTAGGCGAACTGGGTGTGGATGGACAAGCGCGGAACGTCGCTAGCAGCAGCCGGTCACGCTACAAGCATACGTGGGCAAGGTATTTCCGTCCCCTCGGGCGCAAGGCTTACCACGCCGCCGTCTTCCACTTGGTGGTGGTCAATTTTCCCTATGCGCTAATTGCGTGGATATATCTATTTGTCTTTACGCTCGTGAATTCTCCCATCCCCATCGGTCTGCCTCCCGTGGTGCTGATGTCACATTCTAGACTGGCACGACGCTCCTTATTACACTACCCCTTGGGGCCCTTCTGTGCTTCCTGGATCTTCTGGGTGCTCGTGTGTTTGCCAGAGGCGAGGTCAGGGACTCGTCCCACGTCACCATCTGATATCCTTATCTGTTCGTATCCACAGCTTGCACTGCAAACAATGTTTCATGGGCCTCTGGCCTGTCCTCCACCTTATCCTCCCAGCCCAATATTCCAGCGTGTGCGGGCCCCTGGGCCCTCGGCGGCCGAGAGCGGTGAATCAGGTGTAGAGTACGAAACGTCGTTTTACAAGAACACGTATGCCATGGCATGTGTCCCTGCTGTTTGTTGGCTGGTGCTCACTAACATCGATCGGCAGTTCACGGATGCAACGACATATCAGGCATTGTTCTACTTTCTCGTCATCAAGCCCAGCATTACGCTTTGCATGTCGATAGTGTTGGTGGTGGTAGTTCCGGTGTCTTACGTGCTCGTGCTGCCGGCACCGCTGATGCTTCGGTTGGTGCGCATGGTGGGGATATGGCAAGCGAACGTTGCGGTAGAGGGATTGTATTACCAGGTCGCTTGAGTAGTAGTTCGTAGCACTTGATTCGCTTGGGGGCGGTGGCGTGGTTGCGGAACGGCTTTATGAACCCACGTTTTGGCTGACGCGTCTTGACTTGCTTCCACTTCGACCTTCCCCCTACTTACCGGAACCGTAGCCGTAGTGCACCGCAACACTGCTTGTCTCCTACTATCACATCCTCGTCGCAACATTGGATTGTTCTACGCTGTCCCACATACACTCTATCCGTCATGGACGCTCTCAAGTCGCTCGTGCAACCCCTCGTCGGCGGCGCAGGCGGCTCATCGGTCATTGACGGCGTAAAGCTCGTCGTCCTAGGAGGCACCGTCGAGACTGCTCGCAGGGTATCCAGCTCTGCATGGTACGTTCCCCACTCTCTTCCTCGACGCTGCTCACCCCCCTTCCGAATCTCTCAGGTCGCATTTTGTCAACTGTAAGCGCCGTCGCTCTCTTCGACTCACTCACCTCATCCTCCGTTTTACAGCTTTTTTCCTCACCGCACATTTCTCTGAGGAAGACTATCCTTACGACTGGCTCATGCTCTGGCTCTCTCGTCGTCCTGAATGGCAGCGCTCTAGGGAGTTCGAGACCACCACTCGAACCACAACTCCTGGCTTCGCAGGCACTCAAACCGCCGACAACTCGTTTGGGGACGAGGAAGAGGACGGTGACGAAGACGCACCACCAGGCAAAGTCAAGACACGCGTCGTCTTCCAACCCACGCCAGACACTACCCACACTATCTATTACAGGGGCCACTGGCTTAGGGTGCGCCGTAGCAAGAAGACAGACGGTAGCGGCTGTGAAGTTCTCTCAATAAGGCACACGGTCTATTTTTGTCACACCTCGTGTTCACTAACACGGCACTCATAGCGTCGTGGCTCGTAGCAATGCCATCCTCAAGCAGCTCGTCCTCCAAGCAAAGAAGGAATACGAAGCAGAGGCTATCCACCGCATTCAGATCTACTTTGCCGACTCTCATGGTAGCTGGCGCTGGACAGATTCGCGTCACAAGCGTCCCATGTCATCTATCGTCTTGAACCCCGGTGTCAAAGAGATGCTTCTTAATGACGCTCGTGACTTCCTCAAGTCCGAGAAGGCATGTCATCTCCGTCGTTATGCTCTATTGACTCACTTGACAATTCTTTTCTTTAGTGGTACGCTGACCGTGGCATTCCATTCCGTCGTGGATACCTCCTCCACGGTGTCCCGGGATCAGGGAAAAGCTCTCTCATCCACGCGATAGCTGGCGAGCTTATGCTAGACATCTACACTTTGTCCTTGTCCTCATCGTGGATCAGTGACAGCACACTGACCACACTCATGGGTCGTGTCCCTGCTCGTTGCATTGTCCTTCTTGAAGACCTGGATGCTGCATTTACTCGCAGTGTCTCCCGTGACAAGAGCTCTAATGGAACTCCTGATTCGGGTAACAGCAACGCTGAGGAGGCGACCGTTCCTGAGCAGCCTTCGACCTCGAGCAGTCGGCACAGGCGTCACAAGGACCACATCTCGGACGTCAATACCCTGAGTTTGAGCGGTCTTCTCAATGCTTTGGATGGTGTTGCTGCTGCAGAAGGTCGTATCCTCTTTGCGTGAGTCTTAATCATCTCCTCCGTCGGCACAACTGACAATAATTGCAGCACTACGAATCATCTCGAGCGTTTGGATCCTGCGCTTTCTCGTCCTGGTCGTATGGACGTCTGGATCGAGTTTAAGAACGCTTCCAAGTGGCAGGCGGAAGCTCTCTTCCGTAACTTCTTCCCGTCGACCGACAAAGACAATGAACCAATAGAGGGTGACCTTGAAGGCATTGAGCTTCCCTCAACACCAGCGCCTCAATCGCCATCATCACACTCTTCTACTCTGTGGTCCATGTCGCCTTCGTTCTCCTCGTCGACCTCGTCTTTATCATGTTCGACTAGGAATTCCCAATCCCGACCCGAATCCGTTTTCGGCCCGGATGGATTTGGCGCGAAGAACCAAACTTATCTCCCTCCCCCGATCGAGGAGCACATTGTGGCTTGTCAACACTCTGCCAAGCCGTTAGATGGTGTCAAGCTTGCCCAGTTGGCGAAGCAGTTTGCGGATTCAATTCCTGACGATGAGTTCAGTGTCGCAGCACTGCAAGGATGTGAGTTTTTTCTGTTATGATTATGAACAGAATGGTCTTTTTTGAGCGTTTGCTGGTGTGTTGGTGGGGTTAAAATCGTTACTGACATCAACTTGCCCCTTCTAGACTTGTTAAGGAACAAATCCCTACCCGAAGCAGCAGCGGAGGGGGCAGCGGCCTGGGTTGTGAGTGAGAGGGAGATGAGGGAACGTCTTCAGAAGGAAAAGGAGGCTCGTGAACTGAAAGAAAAATTGGAAGTGAGTGCTCGGCGCAGACGTGCGTTGCCGAGCTCTCCGTGATTTGCTTGGTGTCAGTGTTCGGTCACTAATTGTTTTCATGTACAGCGTGAGAAAAGGAGGAAGGAACTGATTGAAAAGGAGAAAGAGAAGGCTGAGCTGGAGAAAAAAGAGCTCGAACTAGTCAAACTCCGTCAACAGCTCCAGGAGCAAGAGGGTCGAAACAAGCCCGAATCGGACAAGAAAGACACAGACGAGTTTGGTCCTATTACTGCTATTGACGCACCCAGGGACGAAGATAAGAGCGAGAGCACTACCGACGACGATAGCGATGAGGAGAACATTCCGACCCCATCGACGCCTCCCGAAACGGCTTGGATCAGCGTCGCACAGGGATCTAGTTGACTATCTTTGACCCCCGCCGCTGTTGAGATGGACGACCGCGATTCTCAACTCCCAATTATAGAGCCAGATACGATTCTTGAGGACGATCATGGTCCCACAGCGACGGATACCCCGGAACATACCTATGCTGATCAGGCCGCAGTCGATCACCAGCTTCGGGCGGCAGTGTCAAGTACTTTGATACTGCGCCATGCTGGTGGTTTTGCTTTAGTGTATTCTATGCTGCATTTCTACTTCCTCCATTTGTACACACTCCTCTTGCACTTCAATGTCAGTGGCCGGCGCAAGCAGACCTAGCGCGGCTCACCATTTTTATGCAGGTCTTCGTCATTTCCTCTTGACAACAATGATTTCTTCCCCATCGTTCCGCATATGCTGACTGTATATATTCAAGGTTCCTGATCGCTGTATACTTGCTCTTTGCACCCCATCGAACTTCTTGACTCGCATCTAATCTCCCTGCTTGTCACCTATTATTACTTCATGTTAGCCTGGTGAAATTATACAAGTGTTGTTGGACGTTTTATTTTGGATTCGCTGTTCTTTCTCGCGAACGATGACTCGGCTGTGTGCACTGACACTGGTACTCGCTTCCTCTCCTGGTCCCCTGCTACTAGACGTCGAATCGGAGGAGACTATTTCCGAGTCGAACGTCAAAGTCGTAATAGATGCAGCAGACCCAAAGGGACGTGCTATGTTGGTACACGTACTAATCTTTCCTTCGTCAAACACACTTTCGGCTGAGCTCTGGACCTTCAAAATTTGATTTTGCGAATTCCACTCATGGATATTTACCGTCATCCTCAACTATTCTGTACATAACTATAAAACCGCATGACAAACTGGTTTAATTGAATATAGTGACCTGTCCAGCCGGCCATGCCAACCCAGCGCTCCTTGGAGACCGCTCCTGCCTTGCGTCAAAAATTACGTTATTCCCCCCAATCGGAATGAGACTGCCGATGTATCCAATTTTCCTGGAAGTTCAAGTTTCAGTTGCATCGGACACATAAGCTTAATGTCACCTACATTAGGTTGTGCCATCGTGTATGAAAATACCGCACACTCGACCAATGGAGAGTTGCCAGCTATCGGGAGTCCGGGAGGGAATTGGATTCTCTCTGAGTTTCAGCGATGCAAGCCGAAGTCGTAGGGGCGAATTGATTGATTTTCAAGGTATAGACAAAGTCCGATGACGAGAGATGCTTCTGAAAACTTGCCAGGGCTATTTTCGTTGAGGGACTACATAACTTGATTTCCAAGCTATTTACTACCTTGGGATTACGAGTCAGAGTGCCACGCTTTCTCAAGTCATAATAGCATGGGTTTAACACGTGGGAGATGGAGACCTGGAACTCGTGATCAGAAGTTCCTCAGATGCATTCGCGCGAACTGGATAGCCTGATCTATGTATCTGGTGAGGATCAGTGTGTTGAACAATTGCCGGTTGTAGTTGTAATAGATACCTAATTAGATCATTCACCGCCACGTGGATGCATTCGCGCGAACTGGATAGCCTGATGATCAGTGTGTGTTGAACAATTGCCGGGCCGGGGTGGTTGTAGTTGTAATAGATACCTAATTAGATCATTCACCCCCACGTGACTTCCTCGCGTCGCGCTGTCACGGTAGTCTTTAAATTGCACTGACACTTTGATTCTCCGAGCATCATCAATGAGCGGCTCTGATCTGTTTTTTGCGGATCCTGACGATCCTGTCCCTTCCATGGTTCCCGCAGAAACAAATAAGCATTCGGAAGAAGTTGAGGACCTTCCAGGATCGCAAGCACAGCCAAAAATTACCCTCATTTCGTCTCGGCAAGTCCGTGAAAAACGACTTTTTTTCCCGGATAGTGACGATGAAGACATTCCATCATTCGAGGCTCCACCGGGCTTCTCTGTTTCAATGACTCCCCAGGTAACGGGCACGGCGGATGACTCCCAATCTGACATCGAACCTTTCTCTGTTCCACGCGCGTCAAGCGTCAGTAGTATGTCTTCAACTTCTATTTCATTGGAACTCTCTTCTCCTCCTCCTCCTCCTCCTCCTCCTCCTCCTCCCAAACCTGCCATTCGGTCGTCCCCTCCAGCAAAGAAAAGGCGCCTTTCATCATCTTTGCAATCTAAACCTACTGTCAAACCAGATGGAACATATCTGGGTAGTTTTATAATACCAAACGCTTGGAGCACTGTCAAAGGCACAGGCTACGTTAAACCAGGGGACGAGATCAGAATTGAAAGGGATGCCCCAGATGATGATGCCAGTGTTGCATCTTCAGCCAAGGGAAAGAAGAAGCAAATTACCCTCAAGGCGATGCTAAAGCCCCGTCAAGTGAAAAATACGAAACGCAAGGCTAATACAATCGTCCGGCTCACCAACAAAGGTGGATTTGGTGAGTATATCGTTCTGTAGGGTGAGCTGCCTGTCTGAGCATGTTGAAAGAATTCGGTCGGTTACCTCAAGACGTCGCCGTATGGATATCAAAATTGCTAGACATGGGTGATTATATTTCCGTTGGTCCATCCCTTGGGGCTGTACTTATCTGGTCCACCAAGGTCTCATTAACTTCAGGGGCTGTACAATGGTCGATTGCCTACCCTCACTCCACTCGGGTGCGGACATGATTATCTCTGTGTCAGCTTATATCTCCGCTTCTGCGTTTAAGCCCGTCAATGCACCGGATACTTCGATTCAACCAAAAGTGATGTTTGAACAGGAGACTCAAGGGGAACAGTCCCTCCGTGAACGAAAGTCTGCGCTCCTGGTCTTATTCGATGCCGTTAACCTTCGACCGTGTGCTGGCGCACAAGCTCTGGACAATGACAAATTTCCCATCGGCGGAGAGCCACTGGATAGAAGGACCACGCAGAAAACGGAAACAAAGAAGACGAGAACCGAAATAGTAGGTGACGGGGAGGAAATCGAAGTCGAAGAGGGAGAAGAATTGTCGGACAATCAGTTGGACTTAATTTACCGAAAGTGAATTCCTTGCCTTTCGGAGCACGACAATATCTTATTCGATGTTCATAGGGCTCAGCGACACGACAAGACCATGTCAGAGATGGATCCTCCGCCGACATTTACGCTCACGTTAAGGGGGTATCAAAAGCAAGCGCTCACGTAAGCCAGTCCTCGCTTGGGCAAACATGTACTTATCGTTGAGCAGGTGGATGCACTCTATGGAATCAGATGAAGTCTCTGCAAGAGAGTCGACGTCCATGCATCCTCTGTGGATCGAGTAAGTCTTGAGCCATCTTCTATGCCTACGTAACTTGACCGTTCTTTAGATACATTTTCCCTCCAGAACCCTGTAATGGTTTAATTGATCTAACTGAGGATGATAAACCGTTCTACTTCAACCCTTTCTCTGGTGAGCTCAGCCTGGAATTTCCCAAGGCTGAGCGCAACCGTAAGGGCGGAATCTTGGCGTAAGTCTTGATATATCATAATTTGTATCACAGACTCATTATTTTTTGTAGAGATGGTAAGTATTTTCGCCTCTATCGAGCGAGACTGACGTTCGAGTGCATCGTCCTTTATTAGAAAGTAAGCATTGATCGAAATCACACCTTCGTCTATTTGACTTTGATCTACAGTGGGAATGGGCAAGACGATCATGCTCTCAGCTTTGATTCACACCAATAAAGGACCTGAGCCAGTCAGTGATGACGGAATGACTACACGTGGCCATCAATTAAGACTGGACAGCACGTTCCGAGCTATTCCACCCAATCAAGCAAAACGACCAGCAAAGGGCCCTTCTGCGACTCTGATCGTTGCTCCAACGTCTCTTCTCACCCAATGGTCTGACGAACTGGAGCGTTCCAGCGCTCCTGGTAGCGTCCGAGCTATTGTCTGGCATGGACAAAATAGGCTAGATCTGGACGGTTTCGAGACGGAAGAAGACGGTAACACCGATATACCGATCGTCATTACCTCTTATGGTGTCTTAGCTTCCGAGCATGTTAAGTTTGAAAAGTCTAACGGTCAATCATCAGTTTACCAAAGTAATGCTTCCTTTTTTATTTTTCTTAGTTTGCGTACTGACCTTTCATGGTAGCGGAATGGATGAGGGTTATTCTAGATGAGGCACACCATTGTAAATCAAGGACCAGTAAGACTGCCCGGGCGGTCTATGCGCTTCGAGCGAGGAGGAGGTGGGCCGTGACAGGCACACCAATCGTAAACAAACTCGAAGACCTTCACTCCCTCTTGTAAGAAGAGCTTGACTATGACTGGTTTTCATGCTCACTAATGGACTAGAAAATTTCTGGATTATACGCCCTGGTCATCCTATGCATTTTTCCGCTCGTATGTCTATATTTGACGACACCTGAGCTACGATTGAAGCTGGTTCTAGGTTTATTACGCTACCATTTCTCGCTCGTGACCCTAAAGCGATTGAGATCGTTCAAGTTATTTTGGAGAGTGTTTTGCTCCGCAGGGAGAAGAATATGCGGGACAACGATGGGAAACGGATCGTAGAGCTGCCTCCGAAAGAACATACCATCGAGACTCTGCCCTTCTCTACGGCAGAGCAAAAGATTTACGACTCTATCTATGGCTCAGCGAAACGAAGCTTTGATCAGCTTAATGCTAAAGGACTAGTTGGCAAGAACTATACTCACATTCTCGCCATGCTGATGCGGTGCGTTCTTGATAGAGGGTCTACTTTCCCATGGTAAACATCTAGCACTCAGCTTGCGGCGTGCCGTGCTACACCCGGATCTTGTCATGGACCCTAGGGAACTGTCGAATGAGCCTGCACCAAGTTCAGGCTTCATCAAGCTCGATACTCTTATACAAGATTTCTCCGGGAATCATACTTCCGAGGCTTCGAGTAGCTCCTTCGTGAGGACCATGATTTCCAACCTTGCGACACCCGAGACAGACGAATGCCCTATTTGTCTCGATGTAATGGAGACTGCCGTCGTTATTCCTCAGTGTTTGCATCAGTGGTAAGCATCACCTAACTCTAACTTTTGTGCCACCCACACCTTACACCATTCTTAGCTGCAAAGATTGCATTGTCTCTTACATAACGTCCTGCAACGAACGAAACGACGAAGGGCGCTGCCCCTCCTGTTCTGGGGGCCCCATCAAGGAAAACGAGCTGATAGAAGTTATGAAACCCAAGACTGAAAGCGAAGTGAAAAGTGAAACCCTTGTTCTAGGGGACGACAAAGACGCGGTGCTCGTATCTGTGCCGCCGCCAGTCGAGCTTCGTCGAAATGATTTTCGGTCCTCGACCAAACTCAATGCTTTGATTCATAACCTACGTGCGTCGTTCATTAATTAGTCGTATATTGACGTGTGATGAACATGGACATCGGATAGGTCGACTGCGAGATCAAGATCCATACTTTCGTGCAATTGTTTTCTCACAATTCACTTCGTTCCTCTCGCTCATATCGACAGCCCTCGACCGTGAACACTTTGCTTGGTACCGCTTTGACGGTTCTATGGATATGAAAAAGCGTAGCGCAGCCATAGCGGAGTTCAAGCAGAATGACCGCAAGCCAAAAGTCTTGATTATCAGTCTGAAAGCCGGCGGGGTTGGGTTGAATGTAGGAACTTTTCTCTCTCTCGGAACCTCTGTTGATTATCCAATAGCTTAGCTGCGCCAACTATGTGTTCATGGTAAATATTTTAGTAGTCTCTGCAAAGCAAGTCTAACCCAAGTCCTAGATGGATTGTTGGTGGAATGCGGCCGTTGAAAACCAAGGCATCTACCTCTTTGATTTACTCCTACACTGAATAACGTTCTCCGCAGCAATTGACCGTGTTCATCGCATTGGCCAAGAGAAAACCGTCTATGTCAAGCATTTCATCGTAAGAGGACCCCATTCCGCACTATGTTAGCTGATGTGCCCTGTTTGCCCAGATCGAGAACACCATTGAAGGAAACATCCTTGAGATCCAGAAGCGCAAGACTGCCATTGTCAAGGAAGCATTCCGAGGAAAAAACAAGTCTGGAAAAGGGGATCCTGAGAGTCTGGAGAATCTCAAAATTATCTTTGGCTGATTTATACATATACATAGTATATCAACTGGTGTTGCCTGACTACGTGATGTGTGACTTTGTGTGACATTTCGATAATTCCTGTGTTACATCGGTTCTTGATTCTCAACGGCCATGACGAGTGTGTCGCCCTTCGCTCGAAGCACCGCGTTCGACGAGCCTCGTCTCGGGGCGCGTGAACAGACTGTATGTACCCTTCGATCCTTTTTCTGTCTCCCCTGAATGATCCCGAGCAAGCGCTCTGCAGATCGAAGAAATGTACAGCGTTCCAGAGAGTTTTCTGGAAATTGAGGTTCGCAATCCTCAGACGCACGGTAGGCGGATGTCTATGTCAAACATGTGTCAGCTTATACTGTCGCAGGATTCGGTCGGAAGATGTTTACCGACTACGAAGTCGTGTGCAAGGTATGTTTCTCTGACGTTTCTCTTCTTCCCTCTGAACCTGAGCAATACCCTCAGACCAATATACCGGCCTTCAAACTACGTCACTCTCTTGTGAGACGTCGTTACTCCGACTTCGAGGCATTCCGCGATATCCTCGAACGAGAGTCCACGCGCGTCAACATTCCTCCCCTTCCTGGCAAGGTCTTCACTAACAGATTCTCTGACGAAGTCATCGAGGCCCGGAGGGAAGGACTCGAGCGCTTCCTCAGCATCGTTGCTGGACACCCACTTCTACAGGTACGGTCTCTGCATGATGCCCCGCCTCAGAGACGATTCTCACGATTTCTTCTTCGCTTCTACTTCTAGACGGGTAGTAAAGTCCTGTGTGCTTTCTTGCAGGACCCAGGATGGGACAAGACTCAGTGGCTATAAACATTCTATCCCACGACTACCCAAATAACTCCCCACCATGCCGAGCTCCATTTGTCCCAATCCCGCCTCTCTTGGATTCAGTCTGATGTTTCTGTGCAAGGATGTCCAACTCTTTTATCATGTACAACTAGATGTCCTCGCCTGAATTCACACTTTACTTCTCTGTTCGTGTATTTACTACTGGTTCTCCACAACTTTCGTTCCCCTCGATATTCAAGTACATGTTCAGGTACGTAAAGAAAGTACTGTCTACTATGGAACCTTTTCTTCTTCCACCGCGCGTTCATGGACGACAACGTCCAAAACCGATCTGAAATCGAGTTGGTCACCAAACGCGAAATGACATACCTCTTATGCTTACCGTAAGTTGACCGCATATGCAGTTTCGATGTCTGTTAGCGTGAAGAGGTCCACAGAATGTACACCAGGAGAGACAGCAAGGAAGTCCATACGGACGGATTGACAAGTGGATGGCTTGAGCGGGCTGAATGACCCGATCGATCTTTCAGAAACGCGGATGAATGAACGATTCTTGACAACTCACCCGACCCTCACTCGGTTCTGCAATGGCAAAATACCAGGAGGAAGGATTGAGGCCTTGAGATCCTCCATGTTGAGTTTTTCCCTAGACTCTGGCGTACCATCGATATGCTCCGTCTTCCGTTCGCCTGCGCTTGGGTAGCTTATTTCAAACCGCCTGGTCCACGAGCTCTGGTTATAGACAAAAATGTCCAACGTGAATTGATCCGATGGATATATCTTCCTCTGTCCAAATGGAGAGCCGTCGTCGGATCTCTCGGTCAAGAGGCCAACAGAGACAACAACAGGCTCTCCTGAAGGCACCGTCTGATGTTCCCGCCGATGATCGATCTGGGCATTCATAAGCGTCGGGAGCGGCGTCTGTGGTATCGCGTTCGTCATTCCCGCCCCCCTTTCCCGCCTGATGTCGATGCTCGGTCCGGAATGTCCTTGTTGACTCCCCAAAGCATGAACGTGCGGCGTATTGCCCAAAGGGAACGCAGAGTACGGGGGCGTAGGCGGGGTGACGAAGGGTCGCCCTGGCATTTGAGGCAGCGACGTGGCGTTGGCGGCCCCAGCTGACACGGTCGAGGACGGTCGATTGAATGCTTGAAGCGCAACAGATGGAGGGGTATATCCCGTTGCGGGAGCAGGTGATGCGACTGGCCCGAGATGCTCCCGAGATGGTAAGGAGAGACGGAGACTAGAAGGTGGGTTAATGGCGCGCATGGCGGTGATACTTCCGGGGAGCGTATAGCGCTTTCCTGCGATCGCTTGAGGAGTCTTTGCATGCGTGGAGGACGAAAGGAGGGATGAGAAAGCAGTAAGACCCGGAAAGGGTGACAGAGGCTCAGGGAGGACGTTGTGTCCCATAACAGAGGCTTCGTGCGCACCTACAAGTTCTTCGCGAGGTTTAGAAGACAGATCGAGGGTGCAGTTCCACTGGGAGGTGAATGTTTGAGTCGGGTAGGAGAGGATGTCCTTTTCATCCTCGCCAGTGACAAACGGTCTTCCATGGATAATGATCGCCACCGATCTCTGCAATTCATTGCAGTCCCGGGTGTCCCAGGTGGCCGTTAGGAGATTATCTAGCTCATTCGGCGTACTCCAGAAGGATACGACATAGAGAAGGTTGTATTGCTCCATCGAACCTATACGCAGAGGAAAGAGGTGCTTCTCGATATGCAAGTCGAAGGCGTCCTCTCCCCACCCGATCAATCTCGTGGTTGCACCTTCCCCACCGATCTTCACGTCTAACTGTTCAAGCGAGAATCCGGTGCTTGGACCTGACTCTCCCGAGTTCTCGACCTCAACACAGAGGACTACGGTCCGTTCGCTATTTCCGGCCTCCCGCTCTTCGTTTCCGATGTCGAGATCATCGAATTCATAAGCATTGGAAGTAGTGTCCAACGTGGAGTTCTTTGGCAGCAACACATGAGGAATGAACACGGTACGCATTCGGACACGAAAACCAGAGACTGTCTGTAAAACTTTGCGATAAGACTTTCGTAAAATGTGGCTTGGAGCCTGTTTAGATGTCGAGGGAGGTGTTCGAGCTGATGCAGATACAGGAGGAAGTGAAAAAAGAAGTCGTCGAGTGGCATTGCCTAGTCTAGTTGAAGGAAAATGGAGCGGCTGGGAATCCGATGATATATTGGAGCCTGTTACAAAATCTAAACATCTATGAATCACTAGACAATGGAACAATGGCATACTCAGCGTGATGCCATTGAGCAGGTTAATTTCCTCGAAACCACTGTTATCGGGTTCTCCATCTTCTTCGTCTTCCCCTCCTGCGACGGCTCCCTGATCAAAACGAGAAATTAAGCCTGTTCTATCCAGGTATGCAACGAACGGGTGAGTCGATTGGGAAGGAGATAACGCATTATCTCGTAATGTAGTAGATGCGGTGAGGCAAATCAGAGGATCGGGAAAAGGAAGGCGTAGATAGGCTAAATTATTCAATATGGCCGCACCAAGCGCAGAAATTATGACCTACTTACACACGATCAGGGAAAGCTGATAGACAGCAACCCAGCATCCTTGGGTCTCGGAAAACAGGAGGGTAAATCTCTCTTGCTCCTTTGCCCTTTTCGTTCCCCAGATGCTCGAAAAGAGTGGAATTCCCTCTGATTGCACGTATTTACGGTCGCTTTCAGCAGTAGACGGAATTGGGGTCGGGGTATTCGGCGGAAATATAGAAGGATGGATCGAGAGTGGACGGCTCAAGGACTTGGATACCGGGCGAGAAGAAGTAGTGTCCGGTTCATTTTGATCTGGATTTTGAGAGATGTAGGTCGCGTCTAGCGATACTTGTACGTGGCTGAGCAAGCCCACAAGAGACCGAGGAGGATTACGACGGTCGTGTGGGTCATCGAGAGATGGGTGTTTGGCGTATATCACCAGGAGCAGATTCAGTTGCTCGTCTAGATCACTGTGAGCTTTGGCGAGACACAACATGTGCCCTTACCGAAGAAAGCCTGCGTTCTCTCTGCATGAGGTTGTTTGACACTCGCGAGCCAGTCATCGACAACATCTTCTGGAAATGAGATGGACGTGTCCGGAGTAAACACCTCGAGCACACAAGAGCCAAAGAGTGTTTCGAGCGGTTCCTCCGCTGACATGGTTGTTTGTGCTTAGACCGATTTGGTACTAACATCTATCATGCAATCGTTTCCGCCCCCAGGCTTTGATTCTCATGTCGGGCTTTTATTGATCACTGACGAGCTCCAGGCTCCCTCGGATTTCTTATTACACAGATTTATGAATCTTTGCTTGAAGGATTCAAATCGATCTCGGTGCCTTTTCCTCTCTCTCTCGGAGGACATTGAACGAATAAAATCAGTGGCAGCCAAGTCAGTGCGTACAACGTAGCACATCCTCCCTGGAACATACTAATTACGTCCTCAAGAGCCTGAGCATCTCACAAAATTCGAGGTTCAAGTTCGTTGACGTACATTCGTACATCAAGCCCGGAGAGCCCGAGATACCCGACCAAGATAGCTCCGGCCTGAGAGACCCGAGATTGAGGACCATTTTCGATCTTGTTTTTACGGAGCTTCGTACTGGACGGGATAACGACGGGAGTGTTCTCATCATCATGGATGACATCGCAACCCTCGAATGGTTGGGATATTCTGTTCTCGAACTGTCGCGACTTTGCCGTGCACTGACGGCATTATGTCTCAAGGTATGTTCTAGTACATGTTGTCACCTCTGAACATGCTAGATTATTCGTACCAGGAGTCGGCGACCCTCCTTATGCGACATCATGTCCTCAATCGATCAGAGCCTGATCCTCTTTTCAAACATCTTTTGCAACTGTGCTCGTACCATGTGGAGGTGAGACCTCTATCGAGCGGCCGTAGCGGTGCCGTCAGTGGTGAGGTGAGTTGAGACCTTTATAACCTTTTGGAGTCCGACATTCGATTTATAGCTATGTCTGCACTTGGGTCCTGTGGAGAGCAAACCTTCGTATCCTCTCATCCCCCGTTCTGTTGCACTGCAGTACCGATTGACTGACGGTGGTGCTATCTTTTTCAACAAGGGTACTAGCGAGGGGGTTCTCTAGGATGGCCGACGACCTTTATTCCTTTTAGATGTTGACTACATCACGGCCACCGACAGCGGCTGGTCGATTGATCGGCAGGCGAACTAGGGGATGTATCCATAAATACAATACTATCTCCCCCGAATATAGCACAGTCTCTCGCTCAAGGGAAATAATCCCGCAAATCCGTTGTCATGATCACCAGAGTTACCAGAATACATTGTCATTCATCACCACAGATAATGCGCAGTCTCGCCTTCAAGCTCTCTTCCGAGTATACAACCCCTTCCAAGGTACCCGCGTGCATAGTCCGAACGACTTCGCGATACCCCTTATAACCATCCACGACCGCTTCTTTCACATGCGTGAGTAACACGGACACCGTCCGATCATCTTCTAGGTATAATCGGAGTTTCGTCACTACAGCCCTGAGATCGCGTTCGCATGACTCGATAAACTTGGCATACAACTCCTCAGTAGCGGCCTGAGATACCCAGTCTTGTTCGGTCGGTACCGGTACATTCACAGACGGACCAACCGTACGGGATGCATTGAACGCCCTCACACGGTCGACCCATTCTTGCAGAGGTCCACATGGGCCCTGGGCGCAGAGCGAAATGAGATTTTGACAGGCGCGTTTCAGGTCTTGGTCTATCTCCTGGAAGAACGGGAAATGAGTATTTCCGCATGGAATCTGCAGCAACTCACATGTCGTGCATCTGTAATGCTCTCGTATCCACGAGGCATACCGAGGGATGCAAAGAGTGCGTCAGGAAGTAGCGCAGTCGTCTTGTTGAAAATGGAGGCCAGCGCATCTTGTTCGTCGACGTGAGTATGTCTGCGGTGATGGCCACGCAGATAAATACCTGTCACGCCGCCCTGGCTTGCTTGTCGTTGAGTATCTCTCCCTTCCAGATCCAGGTTGTTCGTGACTTCTTTTAGGATCAAGAGATGTCGAACGAGGAAGAGTTCTCCATCCAGTGTACTTGTGGGAGTATTGCGTTGTCCTATAATAGTACTCGACGATACAAGTGATTGTCGGCACAAGCTCACGGCTTCCTGAGCAATGTCTTCAAATATCGCAGGCTGGCAATACATGTAAATCACCGCAATCGAAGGGCGTGTCGGGTATTACCTTGACGAAGTCGTGTAATTGGGACAATACCCAAACAGTCTTTTGCAAGGTCGGATACCACGTTTCCTGCTTATCCAGCGATGAAAGCTGGAATAATCGACTAACACTCTCCTTCTCCTTGATGTCAAACTGAGATCTAGGTTTTCTTACGGCTGCAATAGCCCATGAACATTTTCCCACCTGTGACAGCAATAGAACAACGGACCTATGAGCAGATCTGGGTAGGCCAGATCTTCCGGTTTTGGGACATAGTACCTGATCTCAGCCTGAATCAAGCTCTGAGCTTTGAAGAACAGTCTTGTCTGAGCGTCTTGGAGGATCATTTGTAACAAATGGCTGACATGAAGCTTCCCAAGACCTCTTGGCTTTGGATGATCGAGGTCCACGGTAAGCTCGTCAGGTGGCTCATCTGGGAACTCAACGTCGTCCAGAACCATCAAGGCTTGAAGGACAGTACAGACTTCACACAGCATAGTGAGTCGAGTCTCGTGAAGAATGCGAGGCCGCAGATCATCATAAAGATAATCACATAGGGTTTCCAAGTAAGGGCTATCAAAGTATGTTGAGTAGAAACGAGTAGAAAACCGTATGACTCACTATAGTTGGTCTTCACCAGAATCAAAGAACTCACGGAAGAGATTGAACTCGTCCGTACAAAGTTGCTTTAAATACGCGCACCCTGCGTTCGTCTATAAAGTAGAAATGAACAATGTAATATTTAGGCAATAATGGAACCTTACCAGTTCGACGAGCTCGGTGTGTGCTGGATCTAGCCCTCGTATTTCTTCTATCAAGCGTCCTACCAAGAGGGTCTTGCGTGCACTGAAGTAGGCTGAATGGCATTCAGATAAGAGAGCGGAGAGTTCCTCTGGATGCGCAGCTGCCCTCCGCTCGAGCTCGTTGAGAAGAGGTGCCAACTGAGGTGCCACACTCCGAAATCTGGTATAGAGTAGGTGCATCTGCGCCGTTGTAGATACATCCTATCGATGGGGGTTAGCTGGGGCGTGTGCAAGGAAAGAGTAGGTTACCTTCTCAGACAAACGCTTGGATACGTCTGCTGAGAGTGCTCTGAGAGAACCAACAAAAAACATCTTGATGAGAGTCATGGCGCGTGTCATGCATTGTTGGAACCGTAGCAAATAGACCTCTGCCTCCTTATAATATCGCTGGATAGACATGTTATTCTCAATATTAGTGATATCGACTAGTGGAAGAACGCACATGAGCCTTGAGATATTCGATGCATATGTCGACACGCTCGACCATGTACAGGAAATCAGTTTGCAGAACGAGTGATTCTCCAGGGTGATTCAGCATGCGAGTTGCGTGCTCGAGCTCCTGGAAGTACTCCAATCTCGTATCGATCTCGTCTGTGTGCTCGAGCAACTTGTCCTAAGGCAAGTGTTAGCGAACAAGAGACCCGGCGAACGCGCAACCACAGACCCTGTCTTCGAGAAGGCGCTCACAAGCATCTTTCAAGCTCCTCCCACTCTCCTCGACGCCTCTCCAACCCTCGAGCATGCTGTCCACCTCCCTCTCTACCTCATCAAGCCGCTCGAGCAACATGTCTGCTGTTCCCAGATGTTCCGCTACCATGGCTACATGGGCCCTGAAATGCGCTTCTTGACTGTGCGCAACGGAGCGATCGACCTGGGAAAACCAGTCATAGAACTGCTGGGGCGTCTGTATGGGTAACTTGGGATCGAGAGCATGCAATGAACGCGTGAACGCTGGAGCAGGTGTGGAAGGTCGTGAGCCTGGTCCGAGTTTGGTGGTCGCACGTAGACTGGGGGTCGGTGGGCGGGGGGCATCGTCCTCGACGGGCACCTTTTTGGACTTGAGACGATTTCTTTGGCGTGTACACGGTGCTCACTTTCAAAGGAAGAGGCGACTTTGCACTTCCAGCTTTGATTGCGGCGATGCTCTTCAGAGCGAGGTCGGTCAAGGGTGCCTTTGCTTCCCATTCTTCAAGGGATATCTGGACTTTCGGGGCAGGAGGTGCAGCCTGGCGTCGTGGTGTATTGGAGCGGGCAGTTGACATGGTTGACAAAGGCCAAACAAATCATTATTCTACAACTAGCTATGATATTACGGTGATGGCATCAACGGAATGGCAGAAGGCGAGACAGAGAATGATTCTTTGAGAGCATCAGTCATCGATGCGGTTCTTCGGTGCTGTCCAGCCAGCGATGGTTTGGGCGCAGGTTCGAGCACAAAGTCGTCACCATATGAAGTTGTGAGGAGAGGAGTAGGTTGTTCCGTCAGTGTCTCCGACTGGTCGTTGCGTAATCGTCCGTTCTCGCCTTCAACCAGCTTGAGCGCCTGATGGAGCGCATCTTTCTCTGAGCGAGTTTGGTTCAGCTCTTCTTCCGTCTCAGCTCTTCTCATGCGCTCGGTAGCAACCATTTTGTTTGCCTGCGCGGTATTTAGACAAACAGATCTATCAGAGAAGACGCGTTTACCTCTTCAAACAATGCTTGTGATAGCGACTCAAGCTCCGCTTCCAGAGCAGCCTTGGCTGCATCTGCAGCTTTGTGAGCTCGACGTTCGGACTCGAGCTGTTCCTGCAATCCTTCGATATCCTTTTCCCGTGCGTTCGGTACCAACGACGAAAGAGAAGGTGATGTGAGATGCGAGGGATGAGGGGAAAGCGAAGGCGATCGAGCAGTACCTGTGAGCGGATGAGCGATGCCTCGAGCCAACGTATTTGTATCCAACCCACCGCTACTGAACCGAAACTTGAAGAAACGGTTTTCTTGACCGGTCATCGGGGGTGTCTGTGTCGGTGCCTTGACGCCGTCAACGAGGACTGACGGAGCTGCAGGTGTACCTGATTCGTTCCGAGGACCATAATCTAGGCTTCGAGGGCGTGATTCAGAAGTCTTTTCCGCAGCATTGTAATTCTGAACCTCGCGCGCACTCAAGCGACGCCAGCCTACATCCCTCGCATTGCAGGGGGTCTCCCTCTTCAAGGCTTCTTCGAGCATCTCATTGTTGCATATGACCAGCTGAAGATTCGACTTTGCGATGTTTAGCTGTGTCTCTAGTTCGGTTTGGGTCCTGAGCGCGGACTTGAGAAGGGACGACTACAGATCGGGGATCGATTGTGAGGTTGTCGGATAGCTAGGGAATGCTGGGGCTCACAAGTTCCTCGACCTTGTTGAGGACGCGGTCGAGTGCGCATCGAAGATCTTCTTCTTGTCCCTGGGAAAGAACACGGCGGGCATCGCGCAGATCGTCGTCCAGGCCTGAGAACACGGCTGAGGTTGGTGAGGCTGGAGATCTGGAACTCAAGTTCATGGTGAGACAAGTCTTCTCCATCCGTGCATGTACACGTGTAATTTACCCGCTCAATTTACCCAGCTCGGCGGCCCATTCCAAGAGCAGTGCCATGTCCCGACCATTTAATCCCTTCCCCTGCTAACAAATTCTTCATGCCTCCCCCAAAGAAGGTCGATCCCCCTCACAAGCTCGTCTTTGCCACCAACAGCGTGCGCAACACGACCTTCGCCGTCGACAACAACAAGTTCTACTATGAGATCGTGACCCGCTTCTGGCACCCTCATCTCACGAAAATAAACAAGTACGACTACGAGAACCGCATGGTGACTTGCGTCGCCGAAATCGAATCCTTCCCGAAGAAGGAAGTCAAGGTCCGATTCAACACGCCTGATGCGGAGGGCGAGTGGATCCGGGCCTCGGACTTTGTCAAGGGCGAGGGTGTCAATGTGTACGTATCCTCCAGTCCCTCCTGGACCATGAAATCTCACATCATGATAGGGGTGGAGTATTCACCGCCGGCGATGACGGCTTGATGTATCGCTGGAAGACACACAAGCGTCACTTGCAGGTATGTATTGCGCCTGCTTACTGCAACACAAAAGCTGAATTTTCAAGCTCCAGCTTGTGAAAGCGGACGACGAGGAAAAGATTCCGGTTGCTGAATACCACCCGTTCAAGCGCCACTTCTTTGTTTTCCGGATGGCCGACCGTGCATGGCTCGAAATTAAGCCAGAAGCGACCGTTGCCCTCGAGAAAATTATCGGTAAGTTTGCACCCATGTGCACTAACTTTGTTATTGATCACCATCGACAGTGAGCTATCTCATCGTAGAGAGGCGCAGACGTCAAGCCAAGATTCGCGTCAGACTCGAGCATGAATAGACCAAGGCCTATTCCGATTTCATGTGTCACTTTGCTGCGCTGTGGGATTTTGTTACTGCGGAACATGGGTTTCCGCCACCATAGCCTCAGAAACCGGGTGTATTCTTGAGGGTCTAACGCGTCGGTTGCACTTTTTTCCAAGGTCACCGATCAATCGTTAATTTTCTATACCCTCTTTATTTGAAGTATTTCGTTGGCTTCACCACTTATTTAATATTCCATAGAATGCAATGTTATTGTATAAAGGGGGGCGCTGAGTATTTAGTGCCCTGTAGCCCTCGTCCGCGTTCTCACCCTCTGAGTCACCGTTCCGCCTCACCGGCACCCATTATCCCCTCCTGTATATTCATTCTACCGCAATCGCCTACTATACTTAGGGGAAAGCTAAGAATACTACACTCTTCGAAAGATCCATTGCTTGTCGCTATTTGGCCTAATGATGTTATTGTCTACCATAGAGGAAAGAATGATGCTCATCACACATTCTCATGGCTGTAAACTTCTCCAGCATCCCAATTCTCGATTTCGCACTCATTAACGACGAGGCGCTCAAGCCCGCATTTATCGACCAGCTCAGACATGCGCTCATCAACGTCGGATTTCTCTACTTGAAGAATCACACCGTGCCAGAACAAGTCGTCGACGATCTGATCGGGTACATCCCTCGTCTCTTCGATCTCCCACAAGAGTCAAAGAATGAGTTATTCATGGCCAACTCCCCTCACTTCTTGGGATATTCAAGGCTTGGCGCAGAGTTTACGAAAGACAAAGTAGACTATAGGGAGCAGTTTGATTTTGCGACCCCTCATGAGACCCAGTGGAGACCCGGTGCTCCAGAATATCTACGACTCTGGGGAGCCTCCCAGGTACGCAGTAGGCACCATCATCCGGTCAACTATACCGGTTGACGACGAATTTCGGTTCCAGTGGCCCGATGAAGAACTTATACCAGGATTCAAGAATGTCATGGAAACTTATTTGGCTCACGTGAAGCAGCTCAGCCATCGCTTCATCAGGCTCCTCGCTGAGGCGTTCGGTCTTCCCGCGGACGCGCTTGATAAGTTCTATGACACGGATGAGTCGATGCAACACCGCGCAAAGGTGAAATCAAGATGCAAACTAGATATCCTACTGAGATGTAGTATCAGGTCGTAAAGTATCCAGCCAACGATGGCACGCTCACTGATCAAGGGGTTGGCCCTCATTACGATGCTGGGTTCCTTACATTCGTAAGGTTTGATATTCAACTTCTTGTGCATATACTCCATTTATGTTTCAGCTCCTTCAAGTTTCCCCCCATCGCGGTCTGCAAGTCCAGAGTATTTCGGGCGAATGGATCGACGCACGTCCCATTCCCGGGACTTTTGTTGTCAACATCGGCAAGGGCGAGTAATGCTAACTTAGTACCTGATTTCAAATGGTCGTTTACACTGTGTGGGCAGCCCTCGAGT
The DNA here is from genome assembly GCA_038090155.1 of Rossbeevera pachydermis. Lineage (NCBI taxonomy): Eukaryota > Fungi > Basidiomycota > Agaricomycetes > Boletales > Boletaceae > Leccinum > Leccinum pachyderme. Next base: position 49,794 of record JBBPME010000087.1, read on the forward strand.
TTGTTACGCGGGGTCTCGCCCGTGCCACCTCCCATCGCGTACTCTCTCCCCCTGTCGGTTCGACGGCTCGATACTCGGTACCCTTTTTCCAGAACATCAGATCGGACGTGCGTCTGGCCGATGAAGTGCTCGACTGTGCGTTTCTATATCTCTGTTCTACGGAACGGAATGTTTATATGAATGAATGGGCAGTCCCCGCGGACGTAATGAAACTCAAGGAATTGAGAGGCGACGTGGTGGTAACGGAGTGTGCGTATCTGAAATCTCCTCCTTTGCTACATCCGACTCATCTTACCGACACCTTCCGCGCTAACCTACCGCCGCATCGCATCGGCATCTTACAGCTGTCAACTTTCGTGAATTCGATAGTGAGCCTGTAGGGAAAGTTAATTTAATCGGCCGCATCAAGTGAGTGCATCATGCTCATGTACTGTCTTCTCATCGGCAGTACCGATTTCGACCATTCAGGAGCCACCCTGACGTTGCCGAACGCCACTACCCCGACTTGTTCAAACAATATTTCCCGTCCGGGCTTCCAAAGCAAGTCAGTGCGTACTAAAGTCTTGCGATTGATCACGACTTGGGATGCAGATTGGGTTAAGCTTTATAAGTAATGTGATAGTAGGCTTGTACAAATGAGATGAGAGAGGGACCTATTAACCCTACAGCGAGGGGTATTGTATGATATAAAAGCAAACACGATAACAACCAAGGACCAGCCCTATTACCGGGAATCGGCATAAACTTCTGCCATCCAATTATCGTCACAGATGTTCCAGAGCGCAGTCAGCACCAACCGCTCAAACGTTATGCCCCCGTCCCCGAGGCGCCAGTTTGCAGCACTTCGGGAAGTCTGAGCCTCCATTTGCTAAACGAAACGTCGGTTCAGGTCGGGAATGGAAGGGAAACAAGGACTTACAGTCACGTATGTAGAAAAAGCAAAGGCGATTTGAACCGCAAGCTGCCCACGTGTCACCGGGCCGGCAGACGAGCACAGGTCAAGCGAATGAGACCAGTCCATGTGATCATAACCCGGCAACTGAATTCTGTCAGAACACGAGACTCGGGGGGGGGGGGGGGGGGGGGGGGGGGGGCGAAACTCGCAAATGAAAACTTACCATGATTCTCAACGAAACCTTGCGGATGGCTGGAGAACCAGACATGAGAGATCCGACATGTTCATTAGCCTCCAAGATCATGCGCTCCAGAGCGCCACCCGATCGTACCACTAGCTCTCGCATGGGAATACCAAGGCCACGGTTAGGGGCTCCGATGAGTTCAAACATGATAGGTACGTGGCGAGGGGATGAAACGAGCTTCAACGGTGATGTCTGTGGAACGCGCTTGAAAGATGGAGGGAGCATCGTTGGAAATGGTGGTTCCAACTGTGGATTGGCATAAGACAAGGCGGTATACGACGAACGGAGTTCAGAAGGGACGGGTGCATGGAGAGGGTCGAGATAGGGCGACATGACGCGAACGAGAAACAGCGATGAGCAGCCGATGATGATACAGAAACCATCAGGGACCTACCTGGAATTTATACGTTGGAAGTTGACGGCTTGGAATGAGAATGAAAGGCTGGACATCTGAAAGGGTGAAAGGACTGAGCGAGTATGGGGGTTCATGATACACTGCAGCCTGAAAGGCGAGTCCTGACGAACGACGGATGGCCTAGATCACTGCCTGCAGGAGATTAGATTGCATCATAGAGAATTTGATTGTTGACCGTTTGTGACGAGGTGAACAGGATGACCTTTGTTTCTGCTTCACATTCTTTCATAGGCCGACATGTGGAATCATATCGGCTATTCGGTGACTGGAATGTCTGCAGGCAAATGTCAAGTGGCATCGCACTAGCCACGCGCGAAGTCACTAGTGTTTACATAATCCTCGTTCTTTACAACAGCTTGTTCTTTACAACAGCTTCAAGTTATGAATAGCTTACAACTTGAAACATTCGTAAATAAAACGACACGCGGCAAAGAACAACTCACTATCAATTTACCCAGGCCCTAGCACTCTGGAACAACCTGAACCACGGACCCACCCCATTCTCTTTCCAAGCTCCAGAGAGCCCTGGTGGGTACCAGCTGTTGCTCTCCAGAGTGGTCGCACGTTCAGGGTGCGGCATCAGCGCAAGCACCCTTCCATCCGGTGTCTGTACTCCCGCAATTCCCTCGACTCCTCCGTTGGGGTTCATTGGATACACCGCAGTCGGTGATCCCTGAGAGTCCACGTATTGTGTAGCGACAAGACCTGCAGTCCGCAATGCGAGCAGCTGAGAGTCCCCATCGGCAAACGATACCCGTCCCTCTCCATGTGCGACGGGAACGGGGAGTTTAGAACCAACCATGTCGCGGAGGAAAACAGAGCGTCGGGTGGCATCACTTTGCGAGATTTTGATCATGCAGACCCGAGCTTCGAACCGCTCGCTCGCATTCTGTTTAAAATCAGGCCAGTTCTCCGCTCCGGGTATTAGTCCGCGGAGATGGCTGAGGAATTGACATCCGTTACATACGCCAAGCGTGAATGTGCCGTCGTTTTCGAAGAACTGTTGAAATTCTCTCCTTGCGATCTGGTTGAGACGAACCGAGTAGGCCCATCCTCTTCCGGCCCCGACGACATCACCGTAAGAAAAACCTCCGCATGCGGCGAGCCCACGGAAGTTGGCTAGAGAGGTTGCTCCGCTCAGGATGTCGGTCATGTGTACATCAACGGCGTCAAAGCCGGCCGCGGTGAACGCCCATGCCATTTCGACGTGACCATTAACACCTTGTTCTCGTAGAATGGCGACCTTCGGGCGATGTGTCAAATCACGGAAAGGGGATGGGTTGTATGAGAAAGTAAGGTCGTAATGAATGCCCATGTAGCTTGGGTCGCTTATGAGGTTAAACTCTTGCTTTGCAGCAGCGCGGTTATCGCGGAGGCTCTGCATCTTGAACGACGTCTCCGACCAAATTTCCTGGAGCTGTCCACGAGTCCGAGAGAACAATATGTTGCCATTCTCACGGATGACGAAGGCCTGATCGGTAGGATCTTCGTTCACGTTGCCGATCTCGAAGATCGAAGCGGTAGGGAATCCCACAGCCGCGAACGTAGATTGCAATTCATCGACCGCGCGTTTGCGTACTTGAACGACAACACCCAGCTCCTCGTTGAAAAGGGTCGAGATAGCATCTCCGGAACTACCTAACTGGTCGAGTGTAATGTTTGCGCCAACCCGGCCTGCAAATGCCATTTCGACGAGGGTAGTGAACAAACCGCCGTCAGAACGATCGTGACAGGCAAGAATCAAGCCTGATTTTCTGGATATCTGACAGCCAGTGAAGAAGGCCTTGAGCACAGATGGATCATCAAGGTCAGGTGCCTCCGATCCAATCTCCTTGAATACTTGAGCTAGGGCCGACCCACCCATGCGCTTCTTTCCTCCTGCAAGATCAAAGAATAAAAGGACAGTCGGCTCGCCGATACCTGTGCGGAGTTGTGGAGTCCAGGTTGTCGAAATGTCGTCGACTGGAGCAAATGCTGTTACAATGAGCGACAAAGGTGCGCTGACTTCTCGTTGTTCGCCTTCCTGCTCCCATTTCATTGACATGGACATCGAATCTTTGCCAACTGGCACACCGATCCCAAGCGCAGGACAGAGCTCCAGGCCCACCGCCGTTACAGCCTCGTACAACGCCACTCCTTCACCTTCCTTTGATGCAGCGCACATCCAGTTTGCACTTAACTTGATAAAGGAGATATCTGGAATGGAGGCTGCGACGATGTTGGTCAAAGACTCAGCGATTGCCATGCGTGCAGATGCGGCGGGACTGAGGAGAGCTACAGGAGTTCTCTCGCCCATTGCCATTGCCTCTCCGGCAAGAACATCAAAACCGTAGGAAGACCGAGTGACGGCAACGTCAGAGACAGGAACTTGCCATGGGCCTACCATCTGGTCACGCGTGACTAAACCTGTGATGGACCTATCTCCAATAGTGATTAGGAACGACTTTGATCCAACGGATGGAAGGCGAAGGACACGATCGACCGCGTCTGAGATAGGGTCGACGATATTGGGGAGATATGTGGATAGGGAGGAGTCGAAGCTGTTGAACACCACCTTCCGTCTTTTGTCCTTTCGGGACATACGGGGCGGTTTGCTGAAAAGGGTAGACATCCTCAAATTGATCACATCCTGGCCGAGGAGGCGATCAGAGACGATGAGTTGTTCCTCTTCCGTAGCATGACCAACGATGGAAAAAGGGCAACGTTCTCGTTTCGCAATCGCCTCAAAAATGTGAGCCTTCTCCACGGAGATGGCTAGGACGTAGCGTTCCTGACTCTCATTACACCAGATCTCCATGGGCGACATGGAGCTATCCGCAACGAGAACGTCTCGAATTTCAAATGCCGCTCCGAGTCCGGAATCATGCACCAATTCAGGTAAGGCGTTGGAGAGTCCCCCTGCCCCGACATCGTGGATGCTCTGAATGGGACTCTCATCTCCGAGGCCTACGCACGCATCGATAACCTGTTGACAGCGTCTCTGCATTTCTGCATTTTCTCGCTGCACGGATGCGAAATCTAGATCTGCGGAGCTAGCGCCAGAAACTTGGCTAGATGCAGCACCGCCTCCCAACCCGATCAGCATCCCAGGACCACCCAGAACGACGATCTTTGCACCAGGTAGGATGGCCGATTTCTTAGCGAAGATCGGGAGAACGTTTCCATAACCACCCGCGATCATGATTGGTTTGTGGTACCCCCGGGTTTCCCTTTTCCCATCTTCCGAGGCGGGTACGGACTCCGAGAATGTCCGGAAGTACCCGGCGAGGGCAGGTCGTCCGAATTCGTTGTTGAATGCGCTCGCGCCCAGTGGACCATCGATCATGATTTCCAGGGCTGATGCAACATGGGATGGCCGACCAAACTCAGTTTCCCAAGGTTGCTCGTAGCCTGGAATAAGGAGGTTTGAGACAGTGAAGCCAGCTAAGCCAGCCTTGGGCTTGGATCCCCTGCCGACGGCACCTTCGTCGCGGATTTCCCCGCCGGAGCCTGTAGCCGCTCCTGGGTAGGGGGAAACCGCCGTAGGGTGATTGTGGGTCTCGACTTTGATGAGGATGTGGTATGACTCCGATTCCCGCCGGCCATAAATTCGTGTATGATCGGATCCTTGAGCCCAGAGTCCAAAGACGGGTATGGTGGGACCTCCAAGTACAGCGGCGTTGTCGGAGTAGGCAGAGATGGCTTTGTTGCTACAGAGAGCTTCGGTGTTTCTGATCATTTGGAAGAGTGATTTATCATGAGAGACCTCATCTATGGTCCAAGATGCATTGAAGATCTTGTGTCTGCAGTGTTCGGAGTTAACCTGGGAGAACATGAAGAGTTCTGCATCTGTGGGGTTGCGGTTGATGGGAGAGGCACCAGCAACGAATGCATCAACTAGATAATTGACCTCGTCGGGGGCGAGGGCAAGGCCCAGAGTTTTGTTGGCTGCAGAGAGACGTTCTCTGGCAGCAGTAAAGTCGGCTGGTTCGTCGGCGTTGTTTGTCAACTGGACTATCCCCAAAGGGCTTGGATTTTGATGCTTGAATAATGAGTCTTCATAAGGCGGGGAGAGTTGGACGGTTTGCGTCATGCGATCATGGAGTAGATGCGAAATTTGGGAGACCATCCTATCGTCTAGTGTCTTGCCCTCCTCGAAATAAAAAGTGTACGCGATGCCTCTTTCGATCCTCTCGACATGGTCTCCAAGATTGCAGATGATTGCGATATCTGTTGCTTTACTACTCCAGGGAGATATAGAACCTGCTCTCGGGATGACATAGACAATGTTTTGATCGCTTTGGAGGGTATCTGCGGTGTTAGGTAACTGGATGTTGTCGCCATAATCAAGGAGGGCAGCGATGGATTCCCTATAGGGCGATTGACTTTTTCCGAGCTCCTGCTCAAGAGTTTGCGTGCGACATTTGATGAGGTGAATAAATACAGCGTCTATGGAGATAACATTGCTGTTTGTAGCCTGGATGTTACGGAGGAGGATCTGACGCTTTGTTTCTGTGAGCGCAGACGATCCAGACAGAACGAGCATTGATGTCTGCGAAAGGGCTCGGGCGATGTTAACAACGGGGCTGTCAGCGATGCTCACCCGGTGCCCACCGCGGAAGACGAAAGACGCGTCGGGTCGATATTCTCACACTCCAATAATGATCCAAGCAACGCCGACGCGTCGGTCGAAGCGTTTCCAGCAGCTCGTCACCCCCGTACACCCGAGCGCATGGGCAGACAAATCGACGTCTTGGTCGTCTGATCCTTTATACGTCAGACAATCCATCCCGCAAGATCACCAGGCCCTCGCAGAGGATGAGTGCTGGAAACCCATATCGAACATGCAGACCGTGTTTTATCACTCTTTTACCCGCCCGAGGTCGATCCCGCCTTTGTCTATCACTGGAAAGCCACGTTCCTCGAGGTCCGAGGCGGGTGTTCGGGAGGATTTCAATGTAGGGGATACGGTGTGCGTCACCACGGGAACTGTGGGGTACGAAAGCGTTGGCGTCATCACATCCATGTGGGAGCTCAGGGCGGACGCGTCGGAAGGAACGCAAGAAAACATGTTCATTCGCATTCATTGGTTTCAGCGGCCAATCGAACTTCCTCGCATTCGTCCACGAAGGGAGCACACCGAGGTAAGTCTTCGGACAATCCTCTGTCTACCACTCCTGATGGTATCCAAAGAATGAAATATACTTCACCCTTGACACGGAAGCAATCTTGCCACCCTCCAGTATCGTCCGCCACTGCACAGTAACCGACGAACCCCCAAATGAAAGCTCAGCTCGAGCTTCTCGGCATGCACGCTCGGAAAAGTCCAAAGTTCCATTGTTTTATTGTCGTTTTGCCCTCGATTCCAGGAAAGGATTCTACTACGATTTTTCCTGGAGTAGCCATAAGATACGTTCCCTCTCGGAGACAAGCGAAGAGCAAACCAGTGGAAGATCTTGGAACGTTCTTGTGATGTTTCAGAGAAGGAAGGTCGCCGTGCCTCAGAAACGCCCAAGACTGAAAGAGATCGCTGAGGAAGAACTATCAGCACGGGAAACAGACACTGATTATGAATACCAAGAACCCGTGGAGGATGTTGATGATAACGAGCTTCCCATCGTGACTGACGACAACCTCGACTCTGCATTTGATGCTCGCGGCGAAGACGATTTCCCAAAAACACCATCCCGAAAACGTAAACGCACAGTGAGCACGCCTTCCAAGTCAACCCCTCGAAAAGGTCGTTCGAATCAGCTGGCCGCTCCAACTCCTCATTCAAAAGCTGCTATTCAAAAGAGAAATAATCGCAAAAGAGCAGTCGTTCGCGTCCCACCTCCCGACCTCACACGAGAGCATTATAAGCAGCTGCACAAGCTGCCCCAAGACGCATGGTTGCGAGCCATGCACGTTTTACATGTGGCTGCACGTCCAGACATTCTACCTTGTCGAGGTGATGAATACAACCGTGTTTTGCGCACGGTAGAAGAGCTTCTTGAGGAAGGGAGCGGTGGGTGCATCTGTGAGTGGTTTGGTTTCCGTCTTAGGTGCTCCTGATTGTTGGCTCTCTTAGATATATCAGGGGTCCCCGGAACCGGAAAAACTGCCACTGTACACGCTGTTGTACGTGAACTCAAGCGCATGGCAGAGAGTGGGGTGCGATCCGAATCCTTCATACGTGACTGTTGCTTATGGTACTGAGCAGGAAACGATTCCCTTTACATACGTCGAGATTAACGGTCTTCGAATCCCTGAGCCCCCGGCAGCTTACAATCTCCTTTGGGAGACGATATCCGGTCACGATGTCACCACAGAGGGGCACCTCAAGGTTAGTTCCAAGGAAGCGCTAAAACGCCTCAGCAACCACTTCAGCGCTGGTGTCAGGGCAGGTCCGGGTGGACACGCGTGGTCTGTAGTGATCTTCTATACGCATTTTCAGGATCAATGACCAACGCTTGGTTTATTAGCATTGTGTTGATGGACGAACTCGACCAGCTTGTGACCACAAAGCAAGATGTCGTCTATAACTTTTTCAACTGGCCAACATTAGCCGGGTCAAAGCTTGTCGTGCTTGCGGTTGCGAACACAATGGATCTTCCAGAACGAGTTATGACTGGGCGTGTTCGCAGTCGTCTAGGTGAGAAAACACCGAGTATAATCTTCTAACGCTCCCTTAACATCATGTATAGGTATGACCCGAATAAATTTCCAGCCATATACTACTCCCCAGCTCAACGAGATTGTACACGCACGGCTTCTCGCATCCAAGGAAGGTCTCCCGTCCCAACACCAACACGATGTCATTACTGTCGACGGTGTCAAATTTGCCTCCATGAAAGTATCTTCCATCTCTGGTGACGCTCGTCGCGTACTGGACATCTGCAGGCGCGCTGTCGAGCTCGTACATCCAAAGGGAAAGACAGCGAGCGTTGATGATGTAAGGGAAGTGATCAAAGTAATGCAGAATAGTCCAACGGCTGCATTTTTGAGGGAGTTGAGCCTGCATGAAAGGATCATGCTAGCATCGCTGGTAAAGTGTATGAAAAGGGAGGGCGTGGAAGAAATAAAATGGGAAGAGGTAGGTTCTTCTGTCCTATTGGTTGATAACATAACCTCTGACGTTTGATAGGTCGAGCGTCAGCACTTGATCTACGTAGAGTCCCTGGGGGAAGGGGTATCGACTCGTCGACCAACTGTTGGGGAACTCACTGTTGTCCTAGACTCCCTCCTTGCTTCGCGGGTGATGCTCATGGAGGATGGGTTCACAGCGGCACGAAAACCGGTAGGCGAACGAAAAGTTGTTCTTAATTTGGAACAGGCCGAGATAGAGAGGGTTCTGGGTGACGTTGGCGGAAACTTGTGGAGGAATGCACTCGGTGCAGATGCATAGATGGGGTCCTGGTTGAATGGGGCGCTTGTTCTTTCGAGACAGTACCTGGCCTTCAACGTTCGACCCGACACTTTCAGCTAAACGTCTCTTCGATGACTTCCGCTTGCACTGCAGGCCTCACAAGAGGCGGCATGACACTATTGGGTGGTGGGAACGTCGGGATCAAACACGATGACCACTTACAGGTCTAATCCCGTTGGTATAGCTTCAGTTCGGTAACAATTGTATTCATCATGATCTGTTATTTTTCCTACCAATGTGATAAAGCTGATGGCTACAAGGTGACCTTGACAGGCTGACTATTACTCCAGCCTTACGCGATCGATCAAGGGCACTGATCCCGTCGTCAGTTGCTTGGTTGTAAGTATGGCTGCTTGTGCACCCGACCATGTCGGCGTCACACGCTCGTACACCCCGTCGTGGAACCAGGCGCGAGAGCCAGGCACAGACGGTATGTGTAATATTGCTGTGAGTTCGCCTACGTTTCAAGCAAGGAAGATCTCGAGGTCAGTCCGGCTCTGCGATACATTTGGCTAACGAAGATTTTCTTTTTCCTTGGTTCGCTGAGCCTGTGGTACTGAGTTTCTCTGGCATGAAAGGGGTGTCCCTCAATTATGCCACTTGTCGTACTGCTGCTGCAGGTGTACTCGGTCATGAGGATCTGAGCGGCTAAGACTGAGCCTACCCCTAGGGAAACAGTGGGTCTCGTGTTAAGGCGAACTCATTTAATTGCATTAGTACATCAAAGAAAGGGGCTGCCATATGAGCTATCCGCTAAAGATACATCTGATCAATTGTCAAGGGGAAGTGTGCGTATGTAATTGTGAGGTTGACTGAATATATATCGTCCAGTGAAATGGTTATTACCGTCAGCGGTATTGATAAAGTAAAGTAAACTCAAAAGAATGATGCAGATCCATGCCTAACATTACAAAAGTTACATGGGATGGTCCACAAATGGGTTCGTGGTCCTCTTCGTCTTTCCGGGGCTGGTGACGTGGGCATCATCATCAAATGGCGTGGCGAATGGATCAACCAATCCATTTGTGGGTCGTGCATGCGTATTTGTAAGGAGCCGTGACATTGACCCTGTGGACTCATGCAATCTCCCATGACCCGTCAATGGTGAACTGACTGGCACAGGAGCGGTTGACGAACGGTTGTGTCCCTCATGTGAAGCCACAGTGTTAGGACGAAAAGCGGGAAACCTGGAACCTGACAGGAGATATACGGGTTTCTGAGCTCTTGGGCGTTCCTCAAAGGCGTTATGAAGGGGCATGGCAAGTGGGCCGTAGTCGGCGACAGAACTGGCATTCCATGGTCGGCTAGGAGGAGGAGGAGGGATGGTGAGAGGGATGGGTTTCTCTGGAGGGATGTTATTTATCCAAGGAAGTGTGGGAGGCTCTGGCGAAACCTTCTCCGGGTGCACAAGGGAGGACGTGCCATCAATATTTGGGAAGTCTTTTGGCATAGCAGCCGATGCTCCTTCGACCGAGATTACTAATTGCGGATGAGGAGTGTGAGAGCCTGAGGAGTCAACTTCACCATCCTTCTTCAAGAACAATCTAACCACCGGCTTGAACCAGGCTGACTTTGGTTTTTCCACTAACGGATCTCCTTCGGGGGTTTCCACAACACCTTTGTCACCCTTCTTTCCAAAGTTCATAAGCCTCATCGGACGACTGATTGCACGACGAAGCCCAAACGCCTCAGGCTGTTTGTTGTCTGTGCCTTCCTGGAAGAAACTATCCCAGCTCTTCTCGAAGGTAGGTTCCAAAGACTCGAGGGGATGATCCGGTGCGGGAGAGGGCTGGCTTGGCCGACAGAATAGATTGCCGGGGAAGGGTGAACGAGTCTCAGGAAGCGGTGTGAACGAGCGCGAGGGGAGGTCAGCCATTCCAGGGCTCTTCTCAGCGTCGCCTGCGTGAGGCACGGGTACCTGCTTTCCGAACGGCATATTGAAACCCTCGAGGTCGTCTCGTTGCTCTCTCTGCCATTTCCGCATTTTGTACGCATCAACCCAATTCTTGGCATATGAATGCCAAAAGAGGATGGCGAGACCCATCAACACAACCACCCCCCACAAGCCCATGAAGATGCAAAACATCCATCGTTCCTTCTTCAACCCATCGACATATGTCGCCACTAGTCTGCCAACAAGACCGTTAGGGTTATTCGAGGTACCACCAATAGCAGCGGTAGCAATGGGTTGTGAGATTTCATTGATGTCACTCGGAGAGAGAACAAGCACTGATTCGTTAAGCCGGGGGATATCAACCTGAAGGTTTTGGTTCAAGAAAGTCAACGCCTCGTCGATAGCTTGTACTTTGGAACCAATGAGACACTTGATGAAATCCTGGGCAGGAGTTTCGAGAATGGTTCCATTGAAGACGGTGCCTACGAGGTTTTGAACGTCGGAGTAAAAGTTGTTCAGCGTGGTATTCAGCGTAGTGGTGGAGCCATTCACCCAGCCGAAGAGGCCGTCGTTAATTGTGGATTGGACGGTTGCTACTTTGGCATTGATACTGTTCGAGTACGCCGTGGACTGGTTGTACATGCTATTGTTCATCTGTATCGCGATCGTGCTCGAAAGGTCTTGCACACTCGCAGAGACTTGAGTGGTATACTGAGCTTCAAGGGGGCCAATCGCGATAAGCTGGATTTGAACAGAGAGCAGCCCAAAGAAGCCGATGAGGAAGCAGGCTAGTGCGGGGGGGTGAAAGATATAGTGCTGGAACCAGCGAAGATGAATGTGTTGAGAAGGCGTAAAACGAAGCCGAGTAGCCAGCGTATAAGCGATACGTGTAAGTAATGGATGTTGTGCGTCGGCACGTAGCATGAGAAGATTATGATTGGTGAGGCTTATATGGGGGATCTCGGAAGTGGTGATGCGACGAGTAAAACGAGTCGTTGGATCGGACATCCAAGCCTCACGCGTATACCGTAGATGATTCATGAGACATCGCCATTTGTACCACTCCAAAACGCAGTGACCAGCGAGGAGGAGGAGGAAAACTGCGAACATAATAACTGTGCCGATCCTTGCAACCTCGGCGAGGTCCTTTGCAAGATTGTCTACGCCTGAAGTATCGAAGTCGCTGCAGAACGAAACTGTGTTTTGCGCTGGTATTGGGAGCAACGCAGGATCGAATGAAAGTTTGATAAAAGTATTATTGATATCAGCCTTGACAGCCTCGAACGGTGTGTCCACCCTATCCAATGTAAGTATGTGTTCGTCAATCGGCCTGCACAGTAACTCACAAATCCTGAATAATATTCTTTATAGAGGATACAGTGGGCAACGAGCTATTGAGCTGAATCAGAGCATTCTCGAAATCGGTAGGGATGGTAATATTGGAGATCGCATCAAGTGTAGAAATATTGAACTGCGGCGCTTGTATGGTACCGAAGGGATTGATCTTGTTCACAGCGTTCACGGCAGTCTGGATGGCAGAATTGAGAGAAGTAGCGTCGCTCTTGAGACCCGAAACAATGCTGTTCAGAGAATTTTGCAGGATGGATGTGATCTAACGCGATTGATGAGATAGGAAGGTTGAAGTAGGAAAAGACGTACATCCTTAACTGCGCTGATCAGCAAGTTCAATCCACCAACGACAACAAGCTCGAGGAAACACAGGAATGTGGAACGGTAGATGTCGATAAGGAAATTAATGATTGCTTCCATAGAGGTGAGTGCTAAGACAAGAGCTTCACGAGAGCCGTTCATGAGCCCATTGACTGCATCCGCAAACTGGCGGTTTGTGGCAATTGCCAAGTAGCGCGGCATGCTGGCAGCGGAAGTAGCAGCTTGTTCTGCAGCCTGACAGGCGGTGATGAGATCATCCTTTGCATTGGCGATGGATGATTGGGCGTTGTCCAAGGAAAGTTGTAACCTGAAGATGACGAACAACAAGGAAAGAGTGGGGTAGGCCAGCCATGTGAGAGAGAGAATATAAGGAAGCTCTAGGTATGGCTTCAACGACGTGGAAGGTTTGGCAGTGACGTCGAACGTTGAAGCGTGTTGCAACATTTGGGTCGACCAGCGACGTCAGAAGAAAATAAACGGGGTCGTAGACGAAGAAAAAAAAGAGCAAGTAGTGACCCAAGAAGAGAGCGAAAACCATCGAGCCTGCCTTTGTATTTTCTGACGGCATTGTCATTGTAACTTGACAATGAACTTGACAATGGCGACTCCATTGTTCATTGTTCACGACAACAATAACACCTGCCATTTTGGGCATAAATGATCACGTGCTTTAACTTCTGCTCCGTATTTCTACGATTGGTGGGAAGTTGCTAAATAACTAACTTAGGCCGTGACCAGTAGTCCAGTAATGTAGAAATTTAATTCGCTTATTGCAACATTCGGCTGTTGGTTCATTATGTGCCTGCTTAGTCAGTCTCTTAGTCAGTCGCTAAGATTAGATATTGTCTGTGT
>JBBPME010000088.1:9099-61436 GCA_038090155.1 Rossbeevera pachydermis
AGGAATCGTTTGTGGTCGAGATCGATTCCCCGGCCTTTGAGGAGTGCCTGGACCTCCGTGAAGCTACTCACGCGTCCGTTTATCGTATATTTGCTTGAATTATTCTTGTACGCCGCCCGTGCCACAACCAACTGGGAATTTGGTACAACCTTATATGCGTCGGGACCAGGCTGTCATCTCGCATGTTAAAAAACGCAAAGGGACGTCAGAAGGAAGGTTTTTACCAAATCAATGATTTCTCGAAAGTGCACTTCAACACCACACTCGTCGAGATCGGGGTATCGAGCCGAGTTATGAATCAATTCGGAGAGTTTACCCTGACGCATCTTTGACGCGCGATATCCGAACACGAACAATAGCGCGTCGATGGTATTCGATTTTCCTGAGCCATTCGGACCGACTATTGAGGAAAATGACTGATCACGGAATTTATGAAAATCAATGCTTGAGATTTGAAGACGCCAATACGCACCTTGTGGAATGGCCCGATCTCCTGTCGTCCCGCATAGCTCTTAAAGTTGATCAACGCCATCTTGTGAATGACCAATCGGGCCCTTGGACCGTCATCTTCTTTTACGGTGGGTAATAACGATTGACGTGGCTGTCTAACTCTAGGTTCCAAAAGCGAATACTCCTCCTCTTCCTCTTGTACACGTGGCGCGCGTTTTGGAGTCATGGACGCATGAGTAGGGGAGGTGATCTTGTTTGTGTCTTGTCGCTTTCCACGACGCGGGGATCCTTGGTACTCTTGATCAAATCCATCGAGATCGTCTTCTTCGTCCATGGCATGCTGTTCCTCCGTAGGATCTTTCTCCTGTTCTTCCTCTATGTCACTCTCGACAATTTGAGCTTTACGGGATCGAGTTGCCTTTGCTGTTCTCGAGGATGGTGGCTTGGCCGAAGAGCGTCGTGTCTTGGATGTAGGGAGAGATTCCTCCTCGAGTTCTTCCTTGGCCCCTTTGCTCAACGGTCTCCGCGTTGTACCTTCCGCGCCCTGGTGTTCCTCGTCATCGAATGACCTACGTGGCTTCTTCCGAACGGGAGGTACCTCGGGTCGCAGCTCCTCCTCCTCTTCTGCATCTACGTCTTCTTGTTCCTCATCCGTCTCAAGCACCTCACTCAACTTCGTCCTCGCGGAAGCCCTGCTCCCTCTCGTCCGCTCTGGCTCAGCACTAGCGCGTCCCTTTGAGGTCGAAGAAGGTTTTGCACGCGCACGCGAAGACGAAGGCGGCTTCGACCTGGACCTCGAGGAGGACTTGACCGGGTTTTCAGTCTCGGCGTCGGTCTCGTCCGCGACAACTGACTTGTCGCGTTTTCTTTTTCCTGTTGCAGACATGTTTTTGGGTTCCAGTGTACATGAACGGGAAGAACGTCTTGGAGCCATCGCGAGCGCGTGTGCTTGTCGTCGTGGATTGAAGTGGCACACAGCTGTAGGCTATCTTCGCACATAATGATCACGTGTAAATTGAGATAAGTCACGTGCAACATCGCGTTGTATTCGCGAATCAACGTTCAACTACATTGGCCGCCGCCATTTTGTGACCATGGATTGCATCATCAAACTAGTCGAAAACATGCTTTTCATTGTCATAGTATGTTTACTTTCGTTCTTTGCACTTTTCAGATTCATAACCAGTTTGTAGTTCTGCCTACGCTTCATCCACCGAAATCACCCGATCATCTGTTCATGAAGAACAACCAACTGCCTTCTCATTCACAAACCTCCTAAGGACTCCAAATCATAGCTCGGTAACGATTGATCTAGCCATAGCAACATCTCGGAGAGCATTTTGAGTCTCGCCTACAGCACAGTTGCAAGATAGAGTGCAACGAAGTTTGTCGGCTGTGTACGCAGGTGCAGCTTGTATACTAGCCCTTGCGATGAAATTTGTAGAGGCACTGGACATGCACATCATGATAAAAACAACTTTAAAAAAATCCACAGGCAAATGGAACGCACCTTTGGCCATGATCTCTTTCGATATTCGGGACTCGGGAGAGGTCAAAGGCGTCTTAATGCGCTCTCCAACCACTGGAACCACTTCGCTCAAATCACGCAGTACGACCTTGCCTCAGGATTAGTAAACTGTGCAGGTTATATGCGATTTGTAGCGACGACGCAAGTATTTATTATGTGCTGCAAAAGCGATTGGTGCTATCAATGTCGTCAGGAAGTCGGTGAAACAAGTACGACGGTACGCACGGAAGAGATCAACCCTTG
This sequence comes from Rossbeevera pachydermis, assembly GCA_038090155.1. NCBI lineage: Eukaryota > Fungi > Basidiomycota > Agaricomycetes > Boletales > Boletaceae > Leccinum > Leccinum pachyderme. The sequence goes on from JBBPME010000088.1 coordinate 11,321, forward strand.
CATCAGCATGATCTCCATCTCGTCAAGTTCCTTGACCTTCTGCCGTGAATCCGTGTGCATCGTCTGGGCTGTCATCGAGTACTACCAATGCCCCATGCTCGATTCCAGTGATCCATGAGACAAGGCAAAAGGAGAAGACACATACTCAATTCTGCGGTAAGTTGCTTCGATCTGAACGGTGGGTGTGACCAAGATAACAAATATAGGACTCGGACGTGTGGGGCGTCTGTGGCAAGTTGCGTGGGAGTGGATGAAGAGATTCCCTCTGCACCTTACTGCTGGACGTGGCTCAGGATGCGGAAGTCTTCCGAGATTCAATCATGCCAGAAGGGAAACGGTGAGTGGAAGAGGGAGATTGGTAAATGACACTAACGAGAGCCAGAGCCCCCCACCGCTGCAACTGAGGCGCATCCGATCGAAATGGCTTATCCGAATGAGATATCTTCGATCGTATTTCTTGGTGACAGTGAGTACATCATAAGCGGAGGAGATGAGGGGAAGATTCAGCAATGGCGAGCGGAGAACGGCAAGAAAGTAGGGAGTGTAATGGACACTGGAAGTGCGATTTGCAACTTCGCAGTCACACAAGATGGCAAATCGGTCGTGTGTGGGATGGAGAGCGGTCAAGTGATGGTGTGGACTCGTTCCATCACTGGCACTGGCAGGGCGAAGGTGATCGAATTCAAAGCACACAACAAACAGATACACGCAGTCGACGTCTCAGCCGATGGGAAGAAAATTGCAACAGGAGCGGACGACAACACGCTCTGTATTTGGTCGTTGGGTCCCGCGCCGATATTACTACTTCACCTTGTGGAGTACAACGATCCAGTGGTCGCGGTCAAAATTTCTCCAGACGGATCATTCATCGCTACTGCCACGGGATCCAAGGAGTCGGCGGTTCGAGTTTACGACAGTAGCAATGGTTACCGCCTCATCAAGTTTCTAGTTCGAGTAAACTCGTTACACAACCAATCTCTCGCATGGGCGAGCAGCGACGCCAACCGCCTCTTTGCCTTGTCGAAAGACGGTAACATCCACTGTCTTGACATTTCCGCCAAGAAGACGCTCGCAAAATGGCCTATTCACGACGACCATGAACCAACGTGCATCGCACTGTTCTGCAACGACACAGTGATTGCAGCCTCCGCTCAGTCATCAGTATCACTCTGGGACACCACAACGCAACAACAAATCGGGTCCGTCATCCGCCATTCCCACAACGTCTCGTCCATGGCTATCTCCGCAAACGGTGATATTGCAACTGCTGGAGACAGGACCATCACCCTTCGGAAGCTTTGTGACATCCTTCCTGCACCATACTGCGACATTGTAAGTAATGGTGCTCATACGAGATCATGTCCTTATCACTTTTTCCTTATTAGTTGCAACATGCACTATGGAAGCAAGAAATACGGCGCTTGAGAGCTGAGAACAACGATCTACAAGGCACGGTCCGGTTCTTGCGAGTGCAGTATGCACATAGAAGTACGTTCTAACCCCTTTCACATGGGCCTCTTTTTCATCTTCATTTATTAGATCGCACGATTACCCATCTCGACAATGAACTTCATTGCGTGCTTGCCGCCTCACAATATGCAGTCAATCGATTAGCAGAGTCTACCGGGTCATTACTTCATCCACAGGAACTCAGGGGTGCGTTCATGATCCTAATCCACAGTCCTCTGACCGTTTTCTGTATCCATAGCCCCACAAATTGCAGTTCTCGAGAAAACCACCCAAGAACTTCAGAGGCAACTTGCTGCATCACAACAAGCGGTCCGGGTACACGACAAGGTGCACGAGTGTGAAACCAAATATACTTGCGGTCGCATATATGATACCGCAGACTCTCTTCGCCAGATTGCATACGAGATGACCGAGGATCTGAGGCAGAGAAAATGGATCGTTGACTGGCTTCGAGGTAATTTTCTCGGTCGCATCGTACGAGTGTATATTCAAATTTCTGCTTCCAGAATTCAAGGACAAATGTGTATTAGAGCTTCAGAAGATCGGGGATGAAGCATCGAGAGCCGCGCAACACAATGAAGCACTCTTAGGCTACTCTGCCATGTTGTCGCTCACTTACTTGCCCCATTGCACCGACAAGCCGGAAAAACAGGGTAGCACAGAAATCGAATCAACGGACCATGAGACGACCATCGGATCCTTCTCGGACACATTTGCACATCACCCAAGAAATATTAATGATATCATAGTCAAATGCTGCAAGGCACGGATAGGATTGTTAAGCGAGGAACTCGTAAGTGTTACCAAGGTGAATTGATCTACACATTCTATACCATGACGGATAGTTCGGAAAAATATTGATGGTAACGATCAGGCCACTCAAAGCTACCCATCGGACTACAAATTGTTTAAAAAAAAACACGCTGTATTGCATAGCCTGGGGCGTTACAAGGAGGCATTCGAAGCATACCGGATAATGGTGTCGACAATGGAGAATTCAGCTACTCCACAAATTCGGTGTTAGCCCGTTTCATTTCCATTGTCCGGATGGCATGGACTGATTTCACGTCAATAGACATGCGGAATAGTTATATCGATCCAACTCCAGTGATTCGCAAGGTCGTCGAACAGACAATCCGCGACATTCCCCGTGCTCTCATCGACACCACCACCGGTCGTCTTTATGATAAGACAATGCAAGCGGCAGCTTTCGAGGAATGCTCTATGTTCGACCATTTGCGGTCTTCCATGATTATCCATGATCGGCTCGACCATATGCGGATTCAGTGTGAGGTGGAGAATTTCTATGAATATGTGATGCTGTCGCACAAGTGGCAGCCACCTGAGCCATCATTTCAAATGGTCGAGAATGCCAAAATCTATGCACTACCCCCATCCACCACAAACGACAAGCTCATCAACTTCTGCAAGCTCGTACAGTCCCGCCGCTTCCGATGGGCATGGTGTGATACATGCTGTGTTAACCAGAGTGACAAGGGAGCGCAGCAAGAATCAGTCGTAGCCATGTTTCAGTGGTATTGTCGCGCAGCACTCACAATTGTCCATCTTCTCGGTGTTCACTCCAAGTCGCAAAGAAAGGGTTCTCTGCGGAAGAGCATCTGGAACACTCGCGGATGGACATACCAAGAGTACGTTGCGTCGAAGGTCATACAATTCTATACGGAAGATTGGAAGCCGTACCTTGACCTCGAGAATTTCAACCACAAGGAATCACCCCTGATCCTCTCCGAAATGGAACGAGCAATCATGTTTGATACTCAGGCCCTTGCTACGCTTGAACCAGGGCTGACGAGGGCACGGGAGAAATTATACTTGGCTTCGAGGCGCGAAACGACACGGGTGGAAGATATTGCATACTCCTTATTTGGTATCTTTGATGTCGCGCTCCCGGTCATATATGGCGAGGGCAAACGAGCGGTTGGTCGTCTCCTGGAACATATCCTAACGCGGTCGGACAATGTCACAATTCTCGCTTGGACCGGAGTGTCGGGCAGTAGTCACAGCTACCTTCCTTCGGATCTCACTGTCTACGACCAAGTCATTCCCCCACACGTACCCCAGGCTATCGAAACTGCGATGCACAACATGATAAGGACCTTGCAGTCATCGCTGCCCGATCCCTCCTTAGTTGCTCAGCTATACGAGCAATTATGCCGTCTCCCACCTCTGTCCCTTCTCGCTGGTCGATTACGACTTTCCGGTCTTGCTTTCCCTCTCGACCACCTTGAACTTCTCTCGGAACGTGATTTCAACCCAGTCTATCGCACGATCTCTCCCATTCTCGGTGTTATACGAATCGAGACAAAGGATAACTTAGCAGGGATGGAGGGACTTGTTCTTGTCCATCCGTGGATCGGTCCGCTCATTGATGAAGATTTCTCGCGCAGCGCTCCTCAGTGTGATTTGGTGACGCGTGCACTGCACCTCGTCGTGCGGCTGAGAGAGCCATTTGGTGGGCTATTGCTTGCTTCCCAGAGCCGTGTGCAGTACACACGCGTCGCGACGGACAGTTTCATCAAGGTTCAGATTCGAGCTGAGACGCCGTTGGAGGAATTAATGAAGAGCATTCGTACGGTTGATGTGCAATAGTAGTAGACTAGTAGTTGCCCGACTTACTAGTAATTAGTGCTGAACAGGATAAATATCGGAATAAAATGAAAGAGATCATTTTCAAGAACGCCAGCAGTGAGTAATCGAGACTCATTGGTTTGACAAAATAACAATAAATCAAATGGGTACAGGTGAATAGATACATGGATGGAATCAGAAGAAAACGATTATATATAATACATGAGAATTCACAGATATCCGAGATGCAGCAAATATATACATTAGTACAGCTCCTATTTCAGAAGGAAACAAAAGTCAGACAAGAGTCGACCTTGGAGAATATTATAGTGTGACTCGCCAATGGTCACTCATGACACCAAGATCTCTTTCATCACACCAGCAAGTACTTTCACATGAGCGGGCGCAAACATTGTATCATGTGCGCCCGCCGAAACCTTCATGTCCAAATTCTTGATTCGATAGTCCCATCCATTGTGGTCATCTGCCCCCGTGTCAAAATCACTCGCGTTCCCACTCCGGTACCATGATCGGTCTCGCGGAACGATCAGCGTGGTCCGCCCGTCATAGTGCGGCGGCTCGAAATCGAACATCGAATCCAAGTTCTTCCGGATCTCCGTACGTAATTTGTTCTTCCACTTCTCCCCAATATCAGGGAAATTGGACGAGATCCTATCGATTGCTCGTTGCGTCCAGTCAGTCGACTTTAAACTTTGCCGCTCGCAAGCTGGAATGTAGATCGGATCCAAAAGAACCAGCTGCTCCACTGTTTCTCCAGCCCGGGTGAGCTTGTCCGCCATACAAATAGCCACCTGTCCACCGAAGGAGTAGCCAGAGATAATGTAGGGGCCTTCAGGCTGAACCCTCTTGACGAGAGTAATGTAGTGATCGGCCATGGATTCGATCGTCGAGAAACCGGTAGGCGAACCAAAGTGCTTGTCACCGATCGCGTATATCTCGTTGGGCATGTATGCCCCGATCCGCATAAACGGTGTCGCCATTCCTGTGATATCGTGCACGATGAAGACACGAGGTCGGATTCCTTTCTTCTTCACAGGCAGGAACTCGATGAGGTAGTCGGTATCTGCATCCTCGGCTTCCATGATTGCCAGAGAATCTTTCCCCATCACGTCAACAATCAGATTGCCAAGCTCCCGAATCGTCGGTCTGTTATGTTATGTAGCGGTCTGATAACCGAGTTTCTTCTGATGACTCACCTCAGGTAAATATGATTCAAACCGATGTGAACCTTGAAGGTCTTGGAAATTATACCAGCAGCCTGGACAGCCATCAACGAGTTCAACCCGACAGCAAAGAGATCGTGGGCCACCCCGAATGCCCCGTTCCGCGCCTTCAACGTTTTGCAAAAGATGTCCATCAGCTCGTTCTCTACATCTCCGGAAGGCGGTCCCATGTCAACCCTCACGTCGGGAGAAAAAGACCCGAGGTCCATCTGATTTATTGCGTTCCTGTCGATCTTGCCGTTCCGCGATACCGGAACTTGATCAAGTACGGCTACCAGTGACGGGTACATGAATCGCGGGAGACGTTCTGCAATGAAGGCTCTCAACGCCTCCGTGTGGTCTTCCAAGTGTTCCTGAGCCTCGTCCTTGAACTCCACGAAAGCGACGACCGCTGGAGCATCTTGGAGTATGCGTATGATGACCGCATTGCGTTTGACCGCAGAATATTGAGCGATCGTGTCCTCAATCTCTCCGAGCTCGATTCGTTGCCCACGAAGCTTAATCTGCCTGTCAATCCGTCCACAGTACTCGATGTTTCCGTCACTCCGATACAGAGCGATATCCCCTGACTTGTAAATCCGCTCTCCAGGAGCGAACGGATTGGGAATAAAGGCGTTTGCGGTCAGTTCAGGTTGATTGAGATACCCACGAGCAAGCTGGATGCCACCAATGTAGAGTTCTCCCTCCACGCCGACGGGTGAAGGACGAAGCTGCTTGTCCAGGATGTAAATGCGGCAATTGGGCAGCGGACGTCCAATGACCCCAGTGAAAGCGGTGGATGTAACGTGGCAAGATACACAGTCGACCGCGGCTTCCGTAGGACCATACATGTTCCGCAAGGTGACGCGTCCTGACCAATCGCTGATCAACTTCTTACCAAGTGCCTCGCCTGCTACGTCGATAGTTTCGAGGGATGGATATTTGTCAACTGGTACAACAGCCAGAATGGACGGCGTAACGTGCAAGACGTTGATATGGAGGGTGCGAAGGGCCTTGGGAATATCGCCTAGCACGAGTTCCTTCCTCCCCGTAACAAGGGTCGCACCATGTGCGAGCGCGCCGAACAAGTCGACGATGAAGGGATCGAACGTATATGCTAGCGAAGACATAACGCGGACCCCTGGCCTGAAGCCATATACACCCGAGTTTTGCACAAGGTTAGCGATCGAACGGTGCTCGACCATGACACCTTTGGGCTTGCCAGCACTACCGCTCGTGAACCTAGAAGAAATTTGAGATCTGCAAAATAAAAAATGAATAAATAAAAACATACATGATGTATGCAAGACTTGACGGAGAAATCCTTTCAACATCAATATTTTCCAAGCCGAATCGGTCGAGTCGTTTCCGATAGCTCGGATCGTCGATATATGCAATCTACCGCCACCGTCTTAAAATGCTATTCCAAACTTAATTAATCATTCACGCACCAAAACTTTCGACGCCATGCTTTTTCCGACCATTCGCGAGTGGTTCGACGTGGTCAACAAGATCTTGGCAGCACATTCGGAGATAATGAGCTCCTTTCGAAGTGTCGAGTCGTCCGGATCCAATGGCACGAACGCGCCTCCAGCCTTGAGCACAGCTAAAATGCCAACGATTTGACTGATCCCACGGTCAAAGCAAAGCGCAACGACGTCTCCTCCTCGCAACCCTTGCTGAATCAACGACCTTGCCACACGATTTGATAAAATATTGAGTTCTTCGTATGTCAGAAGCTCGTTCTCGAACTCAACGGCAGTGAAGTCCGGTGTCTTCTCCATCTGCTCTTCCACCAACCGATGGAGACAAGTCTCCTTTATGGTCACTTCGGTTGTCGAGGATAATTCCTTGATCAAGCGCTCGTGCTCCGGCTCAGTTATGACGGAAAGGTCTTGAATCTTACTGTCAGGGTTCTTTCCAAGCTTCTCCACGAGGCATATGTATGCATCCAAGAACTGACGCGCAACCGTCTCCGAGTATAGATGATTGTCGAACCTAAGAATGACCTGCCCGTTGCTCGGGTGAACAGTGAGCAACAGCTCGTACTGTTCTGTCTCGTTCGGAATTGGGATCGCGTACTTGGCAGCAATTTGGTTGACGTTGAGCTGAGAGATGATTTCCGTGTCCATTCCTCCGGGGGCGAAGAGGTGCTTGAAATATCCACGACTACTTGACGAAGACTTGCCAAGGCTAATGAGGTCCTCATACGTAACCTCGTCGTGTGTCAAGCACTCGATAACAGATGTCTTGAATCCTTTCAGGTACTCAATAAACGTCTGCGTCTCGGCCATGCTAGTCTTGATGGGGAGCATGTTGGCGAAAAATCCGACGACGTTGGCTAACATCGGCAGGTTGCGCTGAGTCACCGCTGTTCCGACCATAAACGTCGATTGACCAGAGTATTTGTGAAGCAGGATATTGTACGCCGCGAAGAACGCCGCGAACGGCGTGGCCGCCACCGCCCACGTCAACTTCAGATACTGCTCGAGCACGCCAACACCAAGCTTGGCCTCAATCTGTGTGACTGGGGCGAGCTCGCGATCAGACGGCGTGGCAAGTGTGAGGTAAAGCGGTTCGGTGTCGTCCAGTCTTTGCAACCAGAAATTCAAATCCTGCTCGCGAAGCTCGGCCCTGCGCTTGGAAGTCTTCAGCAGCCAGTCGCTAAAGTCCGAGTAGTGGAAGGTGACCTCGGGCAAGCTCGTGGGGCCCTCCAAGTACAGCTTGAACATCTCGCAGAAGAATATTACAAGCGACGCCTCGTCGATGATTATGTGATGAACCACTATGCTGAACGCCCACATGTTATCGCCTAAGTCGAACATGGTAGAGATAAGCAGGGGTAATCGATCCAACCTAAAATTTGGGTCTTTATTGAGCACGGTGCTCATCTTGTATGCCTTGGCCTCTGAGTCAGGCTCTCCAGAAAGGTCGACAAGGGCCGGACTGAAGTCGATGTCCGGGTACACAGTCTGCTCCAGTTTCTCGAGCTCTTCGTTCCAAGTGAACACAGTACGGAAGGCACCGTGGCGCTGGACCACTTCTCTAATCACTTCTGCCATGCGGTCCACATCCAAAGAAGTCTCCGATCTAATGGTGACGAAGTAGCTTTCGTGCGTATCCCACTGAGTGGCTCCATATCGAGACATGCTGGCATCTATCTTGTTGACACCACGCTGGCGAGCGTTGTCTCGCTCTCGCTAGAAAAATGAGTTCAGTGAGGTGGACGGAAATACTAAAGCACTGGAGTGCCCATACCTGAGCCAGCCAAATTCGGTATTGATGTGGAGACGCGTCCGTTGTGTACGGTTGGTCGTATGCAAGCCGATCGTTGAGGATGGGAACGAGCGGATGGCCATACTTCGCCGAGCCGTCGTCATCTACCAGACCATTGCTCACTCCAGCGTCCGCACCAGGCTTCCCCAGCATTTCGTTTAGTGCGCCAGTCGTCATGGAACCGAGCAGTTCCATCTGACTGACTTGAATGTCGAGACGCGACTTTAACAAGTTGCTGTACCGCGTCGCTGTAACATATGTTTCTGAGCAACGTTTCATGGAGAAAATAACCCAGCTCACCACCGAGAGAGTCAAGACCGAAGCTGGTGATCAGTGCATTGTCCCTGATCTGTTCAACGTCCATGCTCAGCAACGCAGCAAGTAACGAAGCAGGAGATTCATTGCCATTGCTTTCATCACTTCCACCGTCTGCAGAGAGAAATCGTTTGGGCAACAAATGTTCGTATAATAACGGTTCGCAGGAGGGGAACGTCTGGGGAACATCGCTGAGGGTAAGCATCGGCACATAATGCGCGATCTTTCGAACAAGACAATCTCCGATGAAATTACAGACTTGAGCGGTCGTCATACCAGTCTTGGTGAGCTGACTTGTGTTGGCTTTACCCTTCGTCGCAAGCATGAGACGGTTGAAAATGCCGGAATCAGTGATAGGCGGGAAGGACATGGAAATGATGTTAGGGACCACATCCGCGATACGATCCAAATACCTGTTTTGTGGTGTTAGTATTCTGATGCTCACTAGAAACAAAGCAGTCTCCCTTACAGTTGTGAGGCGCAATACGCAGCCTGGCCAGCATTGCCGAACACGGACCCAATGGTAGAGAATAACAGCATGAAGTCTATCGTGGAAGGATCGATGCAGCTGAGGAGTGTGTTCAGCACTGTAACCTTGGACTGGTAAACATCATCGAATGACTGCTGCGTCAGGTTTGTAAATATTGCATCCCGGAGCACGACCGTCATCACAAAAATGCCTCCGATCCCCGTCCCTGCTTCCCGAGCCCGTGCAATGACCAGTGCCATCTTGACCCTGTCACTGGCGTCGGCAGCTATCACCTCAACGTGGGCGCCCCTTTCGCGCAGGCTCTGGATGTACAAGTTGTCGACCTTGGTAAGGCCCTTCGGTCCGCGGCGACTGGTAAGGAAAATATGTCCGGCACCGCGACGCGTCATCCACTCGGTAACGCGCACCCCAAGCTCACTGCAGCCGCCCACGAGAATGTATGACTTGCGGGGATCGAACAACTGGCAACTTGGGTCTATCCTGACCCCGTGACTGGGATCGGGCATGAGGATCAGTGAGTCAATGCCGTCGGCGACAGGTCCCTTGTATGTGGACATCGCGACGGTACGCGAGCGAACAACGAAGGGATCCAATGCATGACTTGAGAGCAAGGCCGAAATCGCAGCAGCGAGGAAAGATGGAGAAGCAGCAGCGAGGCGGTCTATGTCCAGAACATATGCAGAAGCAACGTCGGACGGGATTTCGGGGACTTCGTCCGATCGAATGTGGACATACGAACCAAACGGAGAGAGATATTCTGACCCACGAGCATACACGTTTTTCCCACCGCCGTTGAAAATGACGTCGAATAGAGACATTGCTCCTGACCTTGTCCATCCCTCAGCAGCCAGAGCAAAGTCGTCGATGAGGACGACATTGGAAGTAGGGATGTCGAGAGTGCTGGAAAGCGTGCTTGCTTCTTGTCGACTTCTCACTGTGGAAAACACATTGGCCCCGAAGCGCTTCGCAACCTGAAGAGCGGCAAAGCTGGGACCTGCAGGATGAGTCAGCACACACACGAATTCAAGGATATTGGTGTCTCGCTCACCAGAAGCACCATCGTGGATGAGAACGGTTGAAGAAGCCAAAATGGTACACCGTATAACAAGACCAATCCATGCCGAGAGGAACGTGACGGGAAGAGCCGCTGCATCTGCACAGGTGATACCCTGTGGTAAAGCGACGACCGTATCCTCACGCACGACGACAACGTCCACGGGCATTCGACATGCAATTCCTATAACCTAACGCATTGGAGAATAAAAGTGAGAGAATGCACAGAAGTCGCAGAAGGAAACATACCTCCGCGCCAACATCCATCCGGGTAACAGAGACTCCACAAGACCTGACCTCACCAACGAATAGCAACGCAGACTTTGAAGATACAGTGGACCTGACGCCGAGCGCCTTGACCCTGACCTCAACGTCCGAAGCTTTGAGCTCAGGCGGGAAGCAAGCAGCCAAACTGCCACTCCCATCCGTCAACCCAGCAGCACGAACGATTGTCTCCTTTACCTCGTTGCCACCATGAACAAGCCGACGCACCAAGACTTTCCCATCCTTGCCGATCTTCATGTGCTGCTCTAGAAGCAATGAATTCCTGCGCAGATCATGAACAATCTTCTCCCGGGAAGCCTCGTCCAGAGAGTGGTCCTCGAAGAGAACCGAGAACGCTTGGTACTCCGGAGATTCCGCTATGATACATGACACAACACCTAGTGCTCCGATCCCCGCAGCATCGTCGTTCCCGGTGATCCATAACTCCGCATCCAACGAAATATTCTTCGTGATTTCAACAAGCTTTCCTTCCAGGCCATGTATGAATGGTTGGACGATCACGGTCTTGAACAAGCCACATGGAAGAGAGAGCGTAGGCTGTGTGATCTGAGCAAAAAATATTGCATTGCCGTCGAACAAATCCGAAACCCTGACAACTGAACCAGGAATAGAAGAAAATCGTCTTGCCAACGCGGCCAATGTTAGAGGTTCAACCCCGGCGTTCTCTACTTCCACACCGGAATCTGAAACAGTATGGTAAGTAATCGAGGGCAAGTCAATCTAGTTAAACTCACCTGTCACGGCAAGGAGAACAACACCATTTCGTCCGACGAGGTTTGCGATGGAAGAAATGTCCAATCGTACAGCCGCGAGATCAACTTGGCCCACTACTACATCGAAGCTACAGATGATAAGGCTTGCTCAATGCCAGGAACGACAGAGAAGCGGGTGGGAAATCCTACTCACCTAGATAGCAGAGTGTTCTCGTCTTTCTTGCCAAGCGTCCAGGATTGTAGAATCGCCGACTTAGTATTACGGTATCGAAAACTTCCGGTCTTCGCATCTGCGGTTGAAGCAGTATCCGCAATACAAAAGTAGTCCACGATAACACCGGTCTCGTCGAGAAGCTTTTCGAGAATCGCATCGAGCTCAGCAGCAGCATCCAAAGTCTTCGCTACGTCAGCCACGCGGATCACCCTCCTACCCTTAATCGCAGCATCACGAACCAGAAACTCGAAGAGGGCAGGAAGAGATGTCTGTGGCAGTTGTGACGCAATTGACGCAGGGAACGCCTTCGGCTGCCATGTGGTCGTCAGACGCTCCTCGCGGCTGTCATCCGTAATCAAAACCGGGTCCGTGCCGGGGGCGAGTGCAATCTCGAAACCCTCGATGGTGAGCAGCACTTTTCCTTCTCCGTTCGCAATGACATAATTTGACCTAAAGGGACCCTGAGGTCCCCATGTCGTCGTGACAAAGTATGCCCAGACGCCCTTCTTGAGCTCGGAATTCAGATTTGGCGCGTCAGGGGAGTCCCAGCGGCGTATGGCATCCATCTTGACCGGAAGGAAAACACCGTTGAAATCGAACCGCTTCGTCTCCATGTTAATGAACATTGCAAGACCGCACTGCGTGATGCTGTCCAGAACACCTGGGTGAATGACATATCTTTTACTGAAGACGTCTGGGATGTTCTCAGGGATCTCAAGGTAGGCCAGGTAGGCCTTGGAACCGTAGCTGGCCTCATCCTCGACCTCGTGCACGACCTTAAGGAAATTCCTAAAATGATCGCGATACCCATAGGCTGAAGGAATGGCACCATAGAACTCATCACCTGTGACGAATCCGTTAGAGCGAGCTAGCTTGGTGTTGAAGTCGAAAGTGCGTGGAGCCGTCTCATCGTATGCTGGGTTGACTCGAGAGAAGGAACCGCTAGCGTGAACGGAGTCCAATACGAGCAGACCATTTTCGTAATTAGGTGTCGTGGCCGCCCTGAACTCCCACTTGTCCCCGTTGATGACACACCCGGCATGACCTGGGTTCGAACCAACACCCCCTAAAACGAGCGGCTTGTGGATTTGGATGCTCGCGACCATCGCGCCATTCTCCATAATGCTGTCGATATAACTACAGCGGAGCGCTTCAGTGTCAGTTCCCCAACGAATGGTCGAAAAGCATACCCTGAAGCAGGGAAGAGTACTGCATCGAACACAACATGGCCACTCAAGTCAGGGTGAGTTTCAACGCTGAGGCGGAAGTGCCGCGCAGCAATTGGGCGAGACTGCGATCTAAGCCTCCGCGATACCTGTGACCCTGACTCGGACCAACATTTTGACTTTCTGTATGCATACTCAGGAAGTTTCGGTCGCACAAAATCTGCAACGCCCTCAGGGGATGCGCAAAGTTTGTCAAAGTCCACGTTCTTGAAGCCTGTGCTGAGAAGATTCCCAATGCCCTCCAAAAGCTGGTAGTGTTCCCCAGTGTTCTGAGCAAGGACCTTGGGGTTCGGACGGTGAATCAAAGAAATGGGTTCACCCCCACACTGCTCGATGTACGCCTTCAAGACTGGGTGTGGTGCAATCTCCAAGAATCGAACACCGTCTGGACCTTCGTCAGAAACAAGTTTGTTGATGGCAGTCCCAAATAGGATCGGGCGACGAATGTTGTCCCAGCAATAGTCCACGTCGAAGTCCCTGTCGAGCCACTTTCCGTCTGTTGTCGACATGACCCGCGCAAAAGGCGCCTTGGTACCCTGGCTCAGCGGCGTCGCAGCGACCAGTTCCTTGAACAGCTGCTCTTGCGGCTCCATCAGTGGCGTATGGAAAGCACAGGTCACGCGAAGTTTGGTATTAAAGACCTTGGCATTGGGCTCGTTTGCAAGCTCGATCATGGCATCGACGAGCTCGTGGGTGCCAGCCACGGTGACAGCTTGAGGAGAGTTGATACCAGCGATCCACAACCCAGAAGTCACCTTGGCACGCGAAAGGACCTTGCGAATCATTGTCTTGGCCTTTTGCACGCCAACACCGAGAGCGACCATGGCGCCATTACCCTCTGCACGTATCATTGCTCCTGCGCGGGCCACTGCGATACCGATCGCTGTCTCGCGATCGTAGTGTCCCGAGGCGTAACCCATGGCAATCTCACCAATACTGTAACTACGGTTATCAATGAACTGGAGCACGGACCGAATGCCTTACCTGTGACCGACCACAAAATCGTACTTGATACCCAGGCTCTTCACGAGGTCCACCAACGCAATCTGAATGAATACCAATGACAACACGACCTCCTGGACGGGCCATATGCCGTTCGCTGCAAGTTTGCACTCGAGACCAGGAACGAACAGCCCAGTACGCTCGAGCATCGAATCTTGCCCATAGCTCGAGACCAGGATCCGATCGTTCTCCCGGATGGAAGAAAGGAAAACAGGGTAACTCTCCGCCAGTTGACGGCCCATGAATACGTGTTGCGGACCCTGGCCAGCAAAAACCAAGCACAGCTTGGGGCTTTCACAAGTATTCCGCAGGACGGACTTGGAAAACTTGAGAGACTCGTCAAGTGATGATCCAATCGCGAATGCCCGACTGGGGTAGGCACGTGTTTGCCGGCCAAGATCGCGAGATATGGAGCGGAGCACGCGGTCGTCAGTCATGCCGCTGTAAGCATTAACAAGAGCATCCTTCCAGCGCGGAAGGGTTGGCTCCGTGAGCGAACCAATGGAAAAGAGGTACAAGGGTTTGTTTGTGGTGGTCGGTGTAGTTCCTGACTGCGAAAGGTCGACAAGCCTCTCTGCACTCTCCAGCACGATGTGTGCGTTGGATCCACCGACACCATACGACGATATGGACGTCACCCATGTTCCGTCTGCAGCAGCCATCTCCGCAGTGATTTTCTCCAGCTATTGAAGTCGTCATGTTACCATTCGACAAGGAATCAACAATACTTACCTCTGTTTGCACCTGCATCTTCAGGGATAGGAAATCGATTTTTGGATTGGCTTTGTTGAATCTGATGTTCGGAATAATCTCCTTGTGACGCAACATTAAAGATACCTTCACCAGACTTGCCAGGAAACTGCACCCCTCAGTGTGGCCTATATTTGACTTGACGCTTCCCACTCTGCAAACACATTTCAGCGTTGGGACACGGTCTCTGCGCAACCAAGACGTACCTGAGAGGTTTTTGCGCATCCCGGTTTTCCGAAAATACTCTTCCTGCTGCATTTGCTTCGATGGGATCGCCCACCTTCGTTCCTACAATCGGAAAATATTATGCTGCTACATTCTCTCGGCCATCAAGCAACTTACCAGTGGCATGCAGTTCGACATAGAACGCCTCGGACGGATCCCTCCTCGCAATGCGATACGCCTCCCTGATCATCTCTGCTTGCCTATCGCCCTCGGGGATCGTCAAACTCATTCCCTTACCGTTCGCGTTGATCGCGCTGCCCGTGATGACGGAATAAACCGAGTCACCATCTGCTAGGGCGCGATCAAGCCGCTTGATGAGAACGGCCGCGACACCCTCAGCCCGCGCGTACCCATCTGCCGACGCATCGAACGATTTTGACGAACCGGTGGGAGACAGGACGCCGAGCTTGGAGAACATAACCATGTGCTCCGGGTTGATGATGGTGTTCGCGGCTGTTACAAACACAGGTACAACGCCATGGTTCCAGTTAATGTCCTACGCACGTAAAATGATCATGCAACTTGCCTACGACCAGTGCCTGGTCGATTTCTCCAAGCTTTATCGAACAGAGCGCCATGTGCATCGCGGTCGCTGAGGCTGAGCACGCTATTCCACAGAAGAAGTATGAGTACAAGTGGCAGCTCTGAAGGTGATGAGTGACCCACCCGTGTCTACGGCCAACGATGGTCCACGCAGGTCAAAGGTGAAGGAAATACGGTTAGCGCGAGTGGAAACACATCGCCCAATCCCGTGGAGGTGGTTGACCTCGTACAGCTCGATGTCGATCTCACTGACGGTGGTCAACAAGTTACCAAAGAAAACGCCCGTGTTCGAGCCTCTGTAGTCGATTCCCGAATCTTGGAGGGCCTAAGAATAGAAATGAAATGATCAGGGACCGCGACCAAAGACAGAAAAACTAATTCACCGCCTGGGATGCCTCTAATGAGAGCTTTATCGCGGGGTCGAACAGAGCCGCTTCCTTTGCATGTACACCAAACTCGATGGAGTCGAATTCATCGACGCCATTTATAAAGCCCATTTTGGCCGTATCATATTTTCCTGGTTCGTCCTTGCTACCTAATCGAACAAGCTAGTGTCAGACACCCGGGCCTGCTCCCTAGTAGAGCAGAGTATCCCACCATACCACTCTTCATGAACCCACCGCTCCGGAGGGGGTTCGACCATACCATCTCCCTGATAACCCATTTCAGCGACGAGATAATGCAAAAAAGCCCAAAGCGCACCTTGTTCCGTAGAAACTCGTAATAAAGATCTTTGTTATCTGATCCTCCGGGAAATTTACAACCAATACCAATGACAGCGACAGGGATCTCGGATGACATGTCTGAAAGTGCAAACCAATGAAGTATAAGTTAAGACTGAGGCCGTAGGCAACAATAAATTATGATAAAGATGCGGGTGTGAGGTAGTTGCGGTCACGTTGACTGGAGAGTCTCCGTAGCTGGAGAGACAAGGGATTACTAGACAAGGAATCTGAGGTCGTGAGTTGCATGGTTCGTTATGATGGCGATTGTACATATGTATGCACTGCCAGTGGCATCAATCAATCACAAATGGAAATCGACCGACGATCGCGTACATGAGTCACATCCCGTGATCAAAGTCAAACAGTTTGGTCGTGTCAATATCAAACAGCAAATGAAGCACTGATCAGCAGACTACTCCGGTTATCGGTGCTTTCGTAGCTCACTCGCTGCCTTTGTTCCAATCATAGCTCTCAAATTCAAACAAATAACCTGAAGATTTATTAAGTAAAGGGTCCTTCAAAAAGTTTTGTGCGATTTGCTTGGGTTTGAAACTAGTACATTATCATCATCACGTTCGCCATCACCATCTGTCATTACCATTTTCATGAGACAACCTGTCGGATCCGACTCTGTCGTTGCAATTGTCTCAGACTTTCAATTACGTCAAACAGAGACACGACCGGAGTCGGCTCCCATCGTCAACGATCATTGAGCCATTGGCGATAAATACAAACTATGCCCCACGGTTAGATCATTCAACATTGATCTTCGTTCCATCTCCCAATATTAGGCACAAGGTACCGTGAATGGAGTGTTGAGTATCTCCCTGGTTTCTACCAGTCAATGTTCCCTGACCTCGGTGACGCGATCGGTTACCACCGAAAAGGCCTGGTGTCACCGTGACTCGGCATGGGGATCATTGTATCATTGGATACTTACCTTGCACACTATCTTATTCACTATTCAACCATCGAAAACCCCTAGAATTTTGGTCATCCGAATCAACCCGCCGTGCCTTTCTTATTTTGAGGGGGAACAATAGAATTATTCCTGTGTCATTGTGAGTGCACTGAATCCCTGTTCCTTAAGAAAACTGTAAAAGTAGCCACAAAATCAAGCACAAAACTGAAATGAAAAAGGACGCAAGTCTCCCAGGCACATCATGGGGGTGAAACAGTTCTTGGGCCCTTGTCGATGCCTCAGCTCACATTAGGATTAGAAAGGCGCTCGGAGCTCTGTTGGTCGATGGTCCTTGTTCTCCATTGAGGTTTGCCAAGACTGGATTCCTACCTATACCTTAATCAGCTTGTTTGTGAAGTTTCGACCGACCCACGCAGTCTGTAATAATGTACACTTCTCTTCGCTGTCCTGTGTCAATGCGATGCCGGGGCATGCACCATTTTTGTTTCAGAATAGGACAAAAATGTAATTAAAAACACAACGCCAACGGACGCACGATGATGACCCAACGCTCACCCAACTGCTTAGTTAGTGTCGCAGTACTGATCTACTCACTTCATACTCATCGTCATGCAGCTGTCTTCGAACATGTCATTGCAATCAGGGTCGTCCTTTCTATTTGCGCTGCAACATCGTCGATTCACAAGCGTGTGTGCTTGCATGATGGACTATATTGGAAAGCAGCAAGTTACATCTAGCATGGCCGATCAGTCTTCCTGTGCGGCAATATGACCGTGCCTATATGAAAAGGGGATCCTAAGTGCTCACCAAATCAGAAGATAAGGCCTGAGAATGCATCGGCGTCCGATGACCTGTACCCTTTTTGTAACGAGACCTCGGCGCCCTATGCTAGACTCTCCTTCATCTTCGCCCACACCTCTGCCGCACCTTCCGATGCTACCTTCTCCGTCTCTTCTAACGCCGTCGCAGAAAACGCACGTCCGAGACTTGCATGATAGTTGGTCCATATCATCTTAGGGCGTGGTGGGATATCATAGGCTGCCGGATCGACTTCTGCGGACCCACGGTCGACGCTAAGGAGAAACACAAAGCAGCCTGCACTTTCTATGCTATTTTTATTTCTTGTACTGTCGTCTTGTGTGATTATCTGCGGCGGACCACCAGCAGATTGTGTGACGGCGACGGCGCAGACGACGCCTCGCAGTGGGATCGAACCGCTATTCAGAAGTGCAAGACTACATGCGTTGACCTCCGCTGCAAGAAGTGCGTCTGCTTCTGTATCTATACCCATGCACAATGATGTCTGCGGTGTATGCGAGCGAGAGGAAGATGATGATGATGACGGCGACGGCGAGAGTGCCTGCACGACCACCTGTATCAGCGACCTTGGATGCTGAGCGAGTATGCATGTCCGCTCAATGATTCCCTTGAGTGCGATCGCGGTGTGCTTTTCGGCTGTACCTGGAACAGATGACAGAGGTCGGACGTGGACCTCGACAGTCGCGCGGGCAGGGTGTTCGGTGGTGAGCCGAGCTGCGATGGGTCCGCTAACGGATGCAACTGCGGTAATTTGACCGAAGGAAAAGCGGGCCGAACCGTCGACGCCAGAGAGGGCATCGAAGGCGATGTGGATGGGCTGCATCTTTCAACGTCGTGATAGTCTGAAAAAGGAAATAGTCGCGTGGGAAACCTAAGCTTGGGCGTTTGATGGTGGCGTGCTAAAATTTAGGTTGTATCGCCTCTAAAAGACGACAGATTTCGATTCAGTAACAGGGCTTTCGTGTAGGTAAATGGAAGCGTCCAGTGACGGCATTATAGATATGTAGACTGAGTTCACTATTCACCATGACCATGATGCTAGTCAGAGGACCCAGTCTGATCGATTGATTGACAGCATTACCATGGCTACTTTGAGAATAATGTCGCCGAACTGTATAATACAGTCGATGCTTATAAATAAGCTTACATGTGTGCCGCCGATCATTGGTATTGCAGTATAAGTATTCACTCTCTCCCACAATGCACCGCGACCTAACCGACCGACTCAATTGGTGGCATGCCATGGTGTCATTCATCCCTGAAATTCCTCAGGCCTGACAGCTGAGAATGATTTCAATGAATATCCACGAGTTCGATGACGGCCCTGCATGTCAAGGCATTTAACGACATACGGCGGCAGTCCGAGTGTAGTCGCGTCTCTTCCTATGATCTTGAAATAACTCATTTCCGATAGGCTTACGGTTCGGATGCCGCAACGGTCACGGCTACGACTGGCCTCACCATACTACGGAGTACCAAGGTTCCACTATCAGTTCACGATGACTACAGAGAGGAATTATTAGACACGTTCACTTACTCCTGACTGTAGCCCTTCACGTAAAGTCTGCATCGTGTAGGTCTTAAACTTTAATCGCCCTCACGCGAGGTGGTTCAACCTTTCTCCCTCTATCTCTTTGACTCTCAGGTTCGTGGGGACGAACCCCAGAGCCTCCACAGGTCAGAGGCCCTTCCTCTCTCGCCCTCGATCGGTCCCTGCCAGGGCCTGACTGGCACGAGGCAATGATCGGGCATTAATTGGCGTTCCTGATAAATCGATAACTTGGCGGTGGCGTTCGAGTTGCACTCATTGGTTGATTGGCTTCATTAATCTTATTAGTTGCTCCGAGTCATCGCAGCGAGGATTCCATGAACGCTGATGTCGATCATGTGCTCAGCATAGCAATCCACGTGTTCTCATCTTTTGAAAACCCAAAGAATCGATAAGGATAGTTGATAGGCTCCGTGAACGCCAACTGGGGTCCCAGCGGATGTTTTTGTGGATTGTGGATGATTCCAAATTCCCAAAATAGTAATTTTACAATCGTCGTTTGTCAACCACAAGACCAAAAGTTATGCAACTGAGCATTCAAGAATACCAGTTCCCAGATGTTCCATCGTCCGGTGAAATTTGGACAAGGACGCAATAAAATGTTTGTCGACGACCTTTGTCTGTTGGAAGGTGAGTAACCAGGACGACCGAGATATTTCATGCAAAGTTCTCTGCTACTAGTATAGTGTAGAGAATCGCGGACGTTATCACCCAGTCTACATTGGGTCTGAACTTAATTGGATGAAAATGGAATCAATATAATAAATAGTACGTCCCTATTAATCGAAGTGCATGTGACGCATAGGCAGACTGCGTGATTGGATGGGTCGAGGGGTACTGTATGTTTACTCGTATTGATTCCAATGTATCATTAAATATTAATCATTGGTGTTGATCATGATGATCAACGTGCCTCAGGGTCATTTTATGTAACATATTAAGCTCGAGTAGCCTCTTGGACAGTTGGGTCCTGCCCTGACTGATAATGCATAAATGCGTCATGAGCATACGAGGGTAGGAAGGGAAACTGAATGATAGAGAGTCCGACATCACCAACAAAACTCAAATGTAAAAACAATGTTACCTGTTCCATGCCCAGGACGAGAATACGAGAGGTCAACCCTACAACTGAAAAAGTCGTTATTTTTTGATCTCAGCACGAGGCAAAAACATGAACGATGAGAAAAGGGAAAAAAGAATGTCCACCAAAACAGCATAGCAACGTATTTCTCCCTGCGTTCCTCTCTCCCTGTCTGACGGGTTCACCATAACCATCCATCCCGAGACTAACATGCATGACACACCCTGTTAGCAAGGTCACCACCCTGTACAACGAAGAAATGGAGATGAAACGACAGGAAGGTGGGAGAAAGGTCCTATTCCAAAATTCCAAAGCGCTAGTTTGGACCTACGAACAGATCCAAGGCCTTATTCTCGATCTCGACGCGGTGTCGTTGAATGAGGTAGGCCACGACGATGTCGTCTCTAAGTGGTTCACCTGCAGGTTGCAGGATAAACGCAGGCTTATTCGACGGAAGAGATTGATAGAGATAACACGATGCCACTGGATTCTCCAGATCGTATTCTGCGAAGACCTAGAACCCATACAAAGAACCAAGAATGAATAGGAGGGATGGACGGGTGCGCAACGAATATAGAACAGGGATGAGAGAGGGCGGGAAAAACGCTCGTGAGAAACGAAAGGCTGACGTAGGTGGGATCGAGACTGGATAACGTACCTTTTGTCGATATCTCGATATGATTCTCCAGAGGTACCGTCCGTACTGAGTATCGATCGTGAATGCGGGTCTGGTCGCGCGATAAGCAATTAGGTACGTCGACAGTTAGCAAATTCTCACGTTCCGTCGGGAAACTTGGAACGCTTGAGCCATCGGTGGAGACTCATCTGGGGAGTGGCCGAGACAGTGCCGTTGCTGTCGTTTCGTTGTGGAAAGGAAATCATGTCAGGGAGGAAGTCGCGGCGATGAAGAACGGCAATGGTGCGGTCAGGCCTGGTGCCGTCAAAGATCTTAATGTGACGAGCATCACTGGTAACCCTGTAGAGGGGTACTGCGGGTTGAGCGAAGATTACTGCCTCTCTGAGATCCGTCGAACTCAGAAAGTAGGGCGTAGGCGGGGCAGGATTCACGAGCGTAAGCTCCGAGTCCATTGAGGAAGAAGAGACGCGTGCGAGAGCAGGAAAGGGAGAAGGGAAAGGGCCAGAGAGTTGTGCACACCCACACAACGTTAAAATACGGCTGGGAAGTCTCAGCAACGCATCAAACGAGGAGCAGAGCTGGGGATTGGACAGTGGCGAGGCTCGCGGTGAGTGTGGGTCCTATTATACCTTTCAATGTACGTACCTAACTGTTGAATAACGGAACTGAACCCGACCCTCACCCGTATTAAGATTGTTGTCCGCGGCGACTCCGTTAAGGAACGGGTGAGAAAGTAGTAACGTCCTCTTCTGTCAAGTTGATGAATGAAGATTAAGGAGATCTGAGCGATTAGGATTACCAAGCGAATCAGCCCAGGTACTTCATAGAAAGGCTTGGTGTACGAAGCGATTGAGCTGGACCACAGGGTCACTCATTGCTTTGAAACCAGGTGGTCGGTCCGGTTGAGTGTACACAGCCACTGGTCGACTAAGTTTCACAACAGTGGCAATACCACTAGAACCGAGGTCAGACCGTCGTCGACTATAATTGCGATAAGTCATATTACTCTGTGAAATATTCTGCATTTCTCGGGGAGGGTTTTTTCCCTTCGAGGCAGCTGGATCACCGATGCGAGAAGTTGGTCAGACAAAACTGTTGAGTTGGAGTGCTTGGTTTATTCATATGTAAAATAATCCAATCATCGAATTAAATTGCGACCTATTAGACCAATTATAAGCATGGTGTGTGATGATTTTAAGATCAAATGTATGCGATTACTGCGTTTACCCGTCCGCAACTGTGAGTCGGTGGTGTCGAGATGGGAACGTCGTGGCGTTGCGTTGCATCTGGCATCTTACGCTTTGGGAGTATTTTCTAATTATTCTCGGTTCTGGATGTATACTGCCGACGCAATCCATACTGTCAGAATAAGCGGAAGCATAAACAGATCTGATTTTACCAATCCACGTGATGGATGTCCTAATCGTGTTACTGTTGATAAAACACAAAGTGAGACGATAAGATTTGGTACCGTTTCAAATCGTTATGCCAAACGCACGTAGGTTTCAAGACTCGGATATCGATATCTTCTGGTAGGATGATCATGATTGTCCGACTCCACGGCAGGATGCGGCTATGACGATTACCTTTAATGGGAATAATCAATTACCTTACCTCCTTCAGCTTCCACGACTAATCATGTTAACTATTCGAACATTGTCGAGGCTCTCTGCACCTTCTCTTCGTGCGCTGAATTGTCTTCAAGCACAATTTCTAACAAGGAGTGTGGCAACGTCCAGCGAAACTGCAAGTCTCCTCGTTTCGTCTCATATTTTTTTCTCAACGTGCCAGGTCACATAGCTTCAAAAGACAGGCCTCTACGACTTTCATCTCGAACATGGCGCAAAAATGGTCCCGTTTTCCGGGTATTCAATGCCTCTATCGTATGGATCTGTCGGTCAAGGTGAGTCGTAAGAGACCCACGCTGCGCAAGTTTCGTGTCCTTGACCACCGACCGACGTTTCCGAACACGACGCACCCCTCCGCAGTCGCTAGCCACACCCACGTGCGCAACAGCGTAGGATTGTTTGATGTCGGGCACATGGTTCAATCCAAGTACGCCACCATCTCCCCAATCTGTGTCACCTCCTCGGGCTTTCCGCGGACACTGAATTGACGGGATCGATTCAATTTCCAATCTAGCTTTCGTGGCCCAACTGTGACCACATTTCTGGAATGGCTCACTCCATCGTCACTCACGACACTCAAGCCGTACTCCTCAACACTCTCCGTACTTCTCAACGAGCAAGGCGGGATCATAGATGACACCATGATCACCAAACACTCAGACGAGGCATTTTACGTCGTGACGAACGCAGGGACACGGGAGAAAGACCTTGCTTGGTTCTGTATCAAACTGGCTGAGTGGAACGCGAGCGAGCGCGCAAGAGAAGGCCCCGTGGAGCATGAGGTGCTGGAAAACTGGGGACTAGTTGCGTTACAAGGTGCATCGTTGGACCTTTCTCCCTTTGCCCATGTGTCCACTCACGTCCGCTCTACGTCCGTGGCGCTGCCGTCCAGGCCCACAGGCTGCGCAATACCTACAAGGACTCACGACTTTTGATCTCAAAGGTTTGACATTTGGAAGGTCTGCCTATGTGCCCATTGAAGGGTTCAATCTCCATGTCGCACGCGGTGGTTACACCGGTGAAGACGGTTTCGAGGCGAGCAACGGATCCACGTTCGCTCAAATAAATAGTGCCCACTAAAACATTTACCAGATATCCATTCCACCATCACAGACAGCCGAAGTGACGCGTCTCCTAGCTCAATCACCAATCCAACTCGCCGGTCTAGGTGCACGCGATAGTCTGCGCCTCGAAGCCGGTTTGTGTCTATATGGGAACGATATCGACGAGACTACATCGCCAGTCGAGGCAGGTCTCACTTGGTTGATTGGTGTGTATCGTGGCTGGCGTCCAGGTGCTGCACACATGTTGAACATAATCACTTATATTTTCCTGTCACGCGTTCCGCAGGCAAAGAACGACGAGAAACGGGTGATTTCATTGGAGCGTCACACGTATTAAAGCATCTAAAAGAGGGACCTCCGAGACGTCGAGTAGGATTGACCGTCGAAGGTGCTCCTGCCAGACGTAAGTATTTCTCGTAGTTTACGCTGGATACACTGACGCCCTTTTCGTGCTTAGAGGGTGCGCAGGTGTTTGCACCATCCAAATCTGAGAGTATCGGTCCGTATACAACTGATAAAAAATTGTTTCTCTTTACCTCATCTTGTGCGTCGTTTTTCTCCCTCGTTTAGGAACGGTTACGTCGGGTATCCCATCACCTACGGTGGGAAAGAATATCGCAATGGCGTATGTGGCATCAGGATGGCACAAAAAAGGTACGGAGGTCGAGGTCGAGGTTCGAAACAAGTTACGGAAGGCAGTCGTGACTCCAATGCCGTTCATAAAGCCAAATTACTGGAGGGGTTAAGCTTCGAGGTACAGTCTCGAGGGTGTTCTCGCGCTTGACGTACCCACACGTGCCTTGACAAGCACTCCTTTCTATCGCTTCAACGTGATAATCGCGTTTACTGTCCAAACGTGGGTTGTTTGAACTTAGTACCTGTTTATTGAATTGCTAGAAGTTTTTTTCACCATCATCGCTACTGCCGATCCGATCGTAAGCACGGCATAATTACTCTGAATGACGACCATTTCGTTCGAGTCTACGAAGGAAAGTAGTGCCCTAATAATGTCTTGTTTTGTTCGAATGTGCCACCTCCCACGTCTATGTTGCTTTCCGTTACACGCAGGCGTTGTTCGAGGATGAGACAAGCGACGAAGATCTCGTTCGAAAGGGCTCGGCGGTGGGGTCGAGGAAGAGCGTCAGCGGATGTATGGCAGAGGCGGGCCGGAGGTATGCAACGCGTTGCTGGTTCTGGTTCTGGTGCTGGGTGCTGGTGTGGGTGTGATCGTCGTATCTTCGGTATAGCTAACCCATCGACATGGCGTGTCCATCCATCGCCAACCAAAACAGATTGTGATTACAATGAAATGACGATAGCACGCGCGTGCACTCACCCCCAAACGGTGCGTAACGTCTGATTTCCACACCCACGTTCCGATACCTGCGTGCATCTCGTGCGCTGGGCTGAAGCAAGAACGAAACAAATTCGACTTTCAGTCTCTTTCGTTCTTCTCAAGCGCTGTATAGCGACCCACAACCCATCGGGAAGCTTGCACTTTCGTAACTACTTTCGGACTGTGATTGGCTTTCCAGAGTCCTGACTTTGACTTTGATGCCGATTGACGAATGAGACTGTGTCAGGAAAGATGAGGCGCCGCGCAATAGTCACTATTCGGTGCCCAGTTCGCGCTTCGTGGTCGTGACTCGCGGGGAAGCTGGCGCCTGATGCGAGATCAGTTGTGACGACATAGAGCGGATCCAAGGCCCCGTTAATAGAGGTAGCGGAGAGGGTGGTATTGTGCATATTGTTGGGTTGAAAGATGTATGGTTTGGGAGGGGCAGTGGTGGGAGTACTAAGGTTGGACATCGAATCGTTATGCATGTTGTGGATGGTTTGGGCCTCGTTCGTACCTGACCTTCTTCCTTCCCTGTCTGCGTTTATATAAGTACGCAAGCCCGGGCTCGTGATACCGCCCGCCTCCCAACATAGGTAGGAGGCTGTACGGGCGACGAGCCTTCGGGTGATACGGGAGGTTCTTCGAACTCGCTCTAAACTCGGAGTATAGTGAACAGTGACCCTGTCCCTTCTCCATCAGAAGGCGAAGGGTCATCGAAAGAGAAGAGAGTTCGGCAGGGCCCGATTGTATGTCAGTGAGCACATGCTACGTACCCAAAGCGGGGCCGCGTGTGTCCCAAGAGGGGAAATCGAATTTAGTCGCCATGGAATTCACAGGAAAGGGACCGCATTGTGCCACGCCAAAGGATCCTACTAGCCCGGCAAGCAATTCTGCGTCCGAAATTTCAGCGACGTTTCCGCATAATTGTTAGTTAGTCCAACATTTTTAACCAGTGTACATGATTCGAGATTGCAAGTTGTTGATGGTATTAGTAGTGGACTATTTATTGGCAGGTGTGTAGGTTCACTGACATAAATATCATGCTTTGCTAAGTGCCTGGGCCTGGCTGTGGCGTGATGCGGATGTAGTTCGATACAACAATGACCTAAAAACTCGGAGGCAGATAAAAATGCCAATGCGACAGTGAATGAAAAGGAGTCGCAGTTATAAGGAGTTATTACCTTTGTACCCAAAATCCTGTGGAAAAGTGCATCGCCGATGCCTAACTCACCGGAAATAACCGTATCTGAGCCTTAAATATGGCCAAACAGCATGAGGCTACGTACTAAATATTGAATGATCAACCCCACTACGTAGGAGTGAGGCGAGCGCAGCGAGCCGAAATACGACCATGAGGCCTTGAGGAAGGAATGCCAGTGGCGGCGAGAGAACTAGAGGCAAGCAAGGGTATCAGTATTACGTAATTATACTTTTCATGTACGACTTGTTAACAACTCTTCACCACAGCCCGTCGAATTCAGCGAAATAGGGATTTATTAACAGTGTTCTTCCAAACAGCGAACATCGCCAAACCATGCCAGCTGGCATGAAAGCCGTCATCTGCCAACAAAGCTAGCCACAAAACCGAGTCTGGGTTGAACTCATTTTTTCATTCGTGATCACGGCAAGACGATCCATGGACTCATCTAGAAGCTCGTAAGCAGGCCATTGCCATGGTTAGTCGCATCTGTTTACCGTTTGTATTTTAAACTCCCTTATTTTTCGGATCACATGAGTCTCAGGGTGTTTCAACGGCTTGCGTCCTTCTTGTCAATATTGTCGACTGAGAAGCACCATCCAATTAGGCACATCTTCGCAGGGTTGTCTTGGCTCGTGTATTGTCCACATGGAGTTTTACATCAATTGAGCAGCCATCCGAGGTCCCGGTGCTTCCCCGTCCCCTCTGCGCCGAGTGCCGATGACTGATAGCATTACCAACTGTAAATGCGACTACCTAAGCTGCAACCAACAGGTCGGTATCCTTCAGGGATAGAAGCTATTGAACTCCGACTCTTCATTTCCGACGAGCTCGCCGAAAAGTTACTGGAGGACGCTCGAGAACGCGATTGTTCCGCTGCCGCCTTAGAGCCCTACTTCGTATGGTGACCATAGACTAAGGTTCTGAATAGCATTCAACCTCGGCCCGTTTTCTAACCGGTGATCATCAACAAATCGGTCTTTCCTCGAGGTCGAGTGAGTGCAACAGAAGACAGTCATTGCCATGGTCACTAGCATATGTGGCAGGACCAGCGCCGAATTGTTTAAATTGTGGTACGTAGATTGCCTACGTTAGTGCATAAATTAACAACCGAGTTTTACGTGAAAACCGGCGGCCGGCTGCCCCCCAATCCACTGCGGGGCTGCATATCTGCGATTGCACCAACCCGAATCAACTAGCACGCTTCAATGACAACTCTTAGGTTCGAGGCCCCTCAAATATTTTTAGAGTTCTTTGATTGGACAGCAACGCGTAGCAAGCCACCGGATTCTTCTTCTCAAACTGCTGTCGCGTATATTTCTTTTTTTTTCTTTTTTTTTCAATAGTCAACCCTCTAAGTTGTCAAGCGGCATGCTGTAGAGTGATTTGCCACGTTGTCTGGCCTGCCGCTGTGCGTCTTGCCACGTTGAGGATTTAGTAACTTTGGCTTCTAGATACCGGGTCGTCTGGATGCCATAGCATTTAAACTCCCTGACAAGAATGAAGACAAGAGCCCATCTGCACTACTTCGCATCCCCCCCAAAAATGTGGAACCTGCAACACCACGCATTCTATCCGTACGTGCTGTCCTGCTACCTTCACAACCAGAGCATTCATATGTCCTCAGTGTCGAGTGGCAGCTCCACCTCATGCAATCGCTGCCCGCCCCTCTCGTAGCTGCCGAGCATGCACTTACCGCTTGTCGGTGGGTGACCACAGATGGCTACGAGTGCGGTGTCATCCTACCCGCGGACCGGGATCTCGTAGCGACGCACTTCCGTACCGCACACAATACCGGGGGAGAGAGCAAAGAGTCTACGACGTGCGTGTGGCAGGGTTGCCATTCCCGTCCCATTCAACACCGTGCGATGACCCGACATGTCCTGTCTGTCCATCTCGGGTTATTGAGGTGGACGTGCCCCCTGTGCTTCCGGACATTTGCGAGGAAGTGGACAAAGCACAGCTGTCAGCCTGGTGGCTATGTGTAACCATCTACGTAAGGAGGCCCTCCGGGAGAGGGTTTGATCGTTCTGTGCCGTGTATTTCACTGTTTTTTCGTGTCTCGGCATGGGGAAGCTGTACCGGGTGTACACCATAGCGGAAGAGGAGGCTTGGACTAGGTGACGTTAATGCGGCACGCGCTCTTGCCCCAGCCTGCGTACTCTTTTTTCTTTTTTTAAATATGGATTTCTCTTACTTGCATAATGACATTTATCATCAACTCTAACTGAGGGGGTTTGGAACACATGGAAATCCCCTTGGTCTGAGGCGGGCTCACTGGAAACGGGGCGGTGAGGTCAGGATCTTTGTCTTTCCAGATAGGAAGGCAGCCTATTAGCACCCCATTTTGCACTGTTCGCTTGAATGGTCTAACTGAAAACTCTTGACAGGTACTACTCCATCAGTTCGGTCTTTGATGAGTGTATCCAACTAGCCAATTCTTGGCAGCATTAGATATCATAGATCAAGTCTCTATATACCTGACGTTTTCAGACTGTGGTCACATCATTGCGGCGAGAGTTTCGAACCGCGTTCACTAGCACTGGCAGTCATGCGAACACTTGCTATAGTTTTGATATGGGCTAATGTCCTCGGACACTCGGAATGCGAGTCAGCGTTTTGATCGCACCGTGATTCAAATCTATTACTCTGCGACTCGAAGGCACACACCACTGTACGCGGAAGAATCGTGCGGATCAGGTCGGAGCAATGAAACACAAGGTAAGATGAAATATAACAATACGGAACTCGCACCGTATTTATCACATGTCACGCTCATGCTGCCAGTGATTGATTAGAAGCAATTCATTGTGCCATACTGGAATTCAAAAACAAGCTCCCGTCGGAACGCTAACCACTAGTTCCGCGGTATGAACGGAGAAAGCAGCTTTGTATCCGACACGAGCTTGTACAACGGCAGGTGGGTCGAACTTGTATTCGACAGCTTAGGGTCTGCGATGATTCTGTCAACAATGTGAAGGCATGACATGCTGAGTCACTTTTCTCATTTCAGAAAATGGACGCCCGTGTACTGCCCCACCAATGAGAATTTTAGGTCGCGTTCAGACTCTGGAAACTTTTCGGGGATGTACCTTTTCATTGCCACTTGACACCCAACTCGCTCTCCACTTTTCACTATTCCAAAAAGCGATCTACAGACGACGTACCTAGTAACTTACATATCAATTCAGATACTACACGGGAGCTTCTCAAACTGCTATGCAGATGCAGTATTAAGTTTCCAGCGGAGATTTAGCTATAGTCAAACAGCATTGGGAATCATATAAGGTCAAGTTTAGTAAGTAGAGTCACGACGCTGAAATAGGTGTTGTGGGCGAGTGTTCAATATGAATACGAGTTGCAACAGATGCTGTATATAACGCGCGCGTTTGCATTTGAGATGGTTTATTGTTCGCAGAGTTCATCAATATCTGATTGACGCAGTTGCGCTACTGTCGGTCGGGTTGACTTGGCGATGAGATATTCAATTTGATCCATTGGAATGGTGCGGTCCGAAGGGCCCGATCGAAGCACCCTTAGTGAACCCGAAGTTGCTCAGGGACTTCGTTATTTCGAATTTCCTCCACAAAGTCCGGAAGAGCCTATCCTCGGTGATCCGTCCTGCCAGGCCTGCCTATTTCTTCATCGGAAGACATTTTTGCGCCACCATGATCACAGCAAAAAGGTCGGTATGTACAGCAAACCTCCGAGCCTGGTCTCTTCCCCTTGGGTGATGATCGATAAGGTTCGAGCCATATTTTGGGATCTCATTTGTCACCCAAAGTGCATTGGAAGTGGCCCACCATCTTCGTGACCCTGCGCATGCTCCGTGGAGGTTGATATGTCCTCGGCTCATTGAAATACATGCCAATTCAATACTTGTGTGAAGCATTGCATTGCAATCAGATCATGTCCGTACCGTCCAAATGGATATCACTGCATGATTATGGTGGAGCCAGATGGTAAAATGTCAAGCCGCAGGCTTCTGAAACCAGTATCACATACTCAGGTTCGGAAAGAGTAGTGAATGAAATAAGCACCATGCCAAGCTGTTACCAACAATAAAGCAGAGCTTCGAACTGTACCATGCCGGCGAGGCTGAGCACTAGACCCAAAATAATATAGTGAATTGGCCATTCGCATCATTTTCGATGCTGCCAACAAGAGAATATATGATCCTCTTTTTCAGTGCGGGATAGAATGAGAGAGAAGGGGTGAAACATTCGTCGTCACTGATTTAGAGAAGTAAGTACCTACTAATCTAGTCGTACTGTTCCATACGTGGTCTACGGGGGGTTATTTTATATTTAGCCTGAGATATACGACCCCCCGCGTAGATACACTCAGAATGTCCAACGCCGAGGCCGATGCGCTTGTGATCTCAACTGATCCCCTCCATGTACGTATACACCAAATGATAGACGACGATACTGACCCCATACTGACGGTACAGCCCGCGAATCTTATCCCAGAGTTGTGTGTCGGGTTCTACAGGCTCGGATGGGTCACTGGGACGGGAGGTGGTATCTGTATCCGCGTTGGGTCAGTCTGATATTTTATCTCGTAGTCGCCATCGTTAATTTCTATCATGGTTTACCAGCGATAAGGTGTACATCGCCCCGTCTGGCGTTCAAAAGGAGCGCATCGAACCCTCACACATGTTCGTCCTGCCCTACCCGAAACCACTCTCGTCTCCCCACACGGATCGCATCTTCCTCCGTCGTCCGAAGCAGAACCTCAAGGAATCTGCCTGCACGCCCCTGTTTTGGAACGCGTTCGACAAGAGGAATGCGGGAAGCTGCATCCACACACATTCGCAGAACGCGGTGATGGCGACGCTATTGTGGGAGGGTGACTTCTTCGAGATCTCCCATCAGGTACGTTGAACTTGCTCATATGCTCCTCGTTCCCGATCGCTGATCACCGACCTGATGACGGTCGGTGTATAAAGGAGGTGAGTGGAGCTGCTTTGTTAGGGAATGTTTTCGCATCTAAAAACGCCTTGGGCAGATGATCAAGGGTGTTCGGCTGGGTGGAAATGGCAAGGCCATGTCTTACTTGGATACCCTTCGCGTTCCGATCATTGCCAATACCCCGTTCGAGGAAGATTTAACTGACAGCATGGCTGTGGCGATGGAGAAGTACCCGGATGCTGCGGGCATTCTCGTAAGGAGGCATGGGATCTACGTGTGGGGTGCGTCGCGCCCACGGTTTCTTCATGCACTAATTATTTCTCACACCCATTCTCCAGGTGACGACTGGCAAAAAGCCAAGACCCAGACGGAAGTAAGTTATCCATAACGTTGTAATGTTCCTGAAATGTATTTTTCCCCCAGTGCCTGGATTATCTGTTCGAAATTGGCGTTAAGATGAAACTTGCCGGTCTTCCAACGGTTCTCAATAGTTGATGGGGAATGAGAGACGTGGCTGCTTCCGTATCTGAATCGAATGTAAACAGAGGCTCGCGTGCAATAGTACGAAGGCCTCGAGGCCTGTACTTTATCGTAAAAGCATGCAGGGCATTTGCACCCGAGCACTGCATGAGCTTGCAAGCCTATTAAGGCATGTTGCGGATGGTACGATTCTTTGTTCCCGCTTCCTTTTTCATTATTCTTCCGCACGCGGTTTTCCCTTTCACTAACACGTCGACAACGACTTGGTCATAATGCCCCAAGTACCACAGACGTGCCCGGCTTCAGGCCAGCCCACGTCAAAATACTACTTACACACCTCTGACGGCCATTTCGTCGACACCAGCGGTCGCACCGTGTTGCTTCGCGGCGTGAACCTCTCTGGATCTTCCAAAGCGCCCGTCGACCAGCCCTCCTATGTTCTCGACGGCTTTTGGGAGTCTGCGCAGGCGGGCGGGAAGAGCTTTGTGGGCCGCCCTCTCAATCTCGACGATGGCTCCGCAGACGTGCATTTAAGTCGTCTCAGAGGATGGGGGTTCAATGTTCTTCGGTATCCCATTGCTTGGGAGTCGCTCGAGCACGAGGGACCGTGAGTGCTCCTTTCTCGCTATGAGTCCCCTCTCCCCCCGTAGTGCGCCCTTCTCATACGTGTGCAGCGGACTCTACGACTACGAATTTATGGACTACACCATCCGCGTGCTCCGCAAGTGCAAGGAATACGGGTTCAAAGTATATCTAGACCCGCACCAAGACAGCGTACGCTTGTTCTTCTCTTCCTCTTCCTCTTCTCCCTCTCATGTCCGCGGTCTCCATTTGATCTTATTTTTGCTAGTGGTCACGCTTCTCGGGCGGGTCCGGCGCCCCGTATTGGACTCTGCCAGCATGCGGCATTAACCCCCAAGCTTTCACTGCGACACAGGCGGCTATCATCCACTGCGAGTACACCGGCCCGGACGGTACTCCCGACCCGTCCGCCCTCCCGTCCATGGTTTGGTCGACCAACTACAGCCGGCTCGCTTCGCAGACGCTCTTTGCGCTCTTCTTTGGCAGTAGAACTTTTGCTCCCAAATGCGTCATCGATGGCGTACACATCCAGGATTATCTACAGTCTCATTTTATAGAGGCGTTGGGGACGCTCGCAGACCGGATTCGTGACGCGGGCGGACTGCTAGACGACGTGGTCATTGGCTGGGACAGCATGAACGAGCCCGCGGAGGGTTTCATTGGGTACGAAGACCTGAGTGTGTATCCGACCAAGCAGGGATCGGCGCTGAAGAAAGGGACCATGCCGACCCCACTGCAGTCGTTTAAGCTCGGGGTGGGTACCGCGCAGACACTGGACAATTATTCGTTTGGTTTGTTTGGGTCGAGCCGCGCCGGGAGTATAACTGTCGACCCCAACGGCGTTAGCATATGGGCGGATCCCAGTACCGAGCCAAACGGCGTGCATCCCAAGTGGGGATGGAAACGGTCAAGCGAGTGGACGCTAGGCAAGTGTATCTGGGCACTGCATGGCGTTTGGGATCCCGAAACTGGCACCCTGCTGAAACCAAAGTACTTTAACAGCTACCCGAGCTCCGAGGCGGTGCCGATTAACTACCTCCAAGACTTCTTATTGCCGCATCTGACCGACTACGTCACCCGCATACGTGCTGCGCACCCCGGCGCGATCGCATTCATCCAAGCACCTGTTTTTTCCCTTCCACCTGAGACTCCCGAGACGCTACTCAAAGGTCGGGCGTGCCACTCGACACACTTTTACGATGGCCTAACGCTTGTCACGTGTCAATGGCATATGATCAACGCGGACGCGGTGGGTTTAATCAGGGGTAAATACAGTAGTTCGATCTTCGCGGCGCGTTTCGGAGAGTGGGCGATCCGGTCATGCATGCAGAGCCAGCTGGGGATGCTGAAAGCGGACGGGGTCTTACTAGGTGCGGATATTGGAGGGCTTCGACGTTATCCGACGATCATTGGCGAAATTGGGGTCCCGATAGATCTAGACGACAAGA
The DNA here is from genome assembly GCA_038090155.1 of Rossbeevera pachydermis. Taxonomy (NCBI): domain Eukaryota; kingdom Fungi; phylum Basidiomycota; class Agaricomycetes; order Boletales; family Boletaceae; genus Leccinum; species Leccinum pachyderme. The sequence continues at coordinate 45,080 of JBBPME010000088.1, forward strand.
AGGCATACGACCCAAAGCAGAAGAGTTACAGAGACTATTCGACACAGGAGCGGGCGCTGGACGCAAGCCTGAACGGAGCAGACGGGGTCAACGTGTTGAACTATACGGTGTGGACGTATTGTCCGGACAATAGTCATATGTGGGGGGACAATTGGTGCAATGAGGATCTGAGTCTGTGGAGCAAGGACGATGTGCAAGGGAAAGACAAGGGAGGGAAGGCAGGCGCGAAAAGAGGGGGAGCGGTGGAGAGCAGAGCCCAAGCAGAAGGATCCTTGGCGTCAGCGGCTGTGTCAAGCACGTCGTTGGCGACGCTGCCCGTCATGTCGATGTCCTCGCCGTATGCAAAGCCGGCTTCGTCGTCAAGGTCCCCTCACGAACTACTGTGGTTCTTGCGCAACGGCGCGCGGGCTGTACGGGCGTATTGTCGGCCGTATCCGGTAAGCGTCGTCGGTGCGGCCGTGAACGTGCAGTTCGATATTGGCAAGGCACGGTTGAAGGTCAAGATACGGGTCTCGCCCGCAGATGCACCGCCGCCAGAGGCGTTTGTCGATGTGGAGGGAGACAGGGAAGTACGAGCAGAGACACAGGGCGATGGAGGAATGGAAGACGGAGTAAGATCGATTTTGGACAAGGGCGAGCAAGTGTTGCCAACGGAGATATTCGTCCCGCTGGTGCATTTCGCGTCGGATGAGTGTGTGGAGCGGTCGGTGGTGGTTGCGCGTGAGGTGCAGCGGGAGGGTGATGCCGAGGAAGCAGAAGACGCCCATAACGCAGAAGACACACGAAGCCTGCAAGGGGGTGAACCCGGGAGCCAGAGTCGGACGGGGTCATCAATGACATTGACGAGTATGATGGCGTTTGGCAAGGGCGAGACAATCCGGACGGATGGGTATGCGATGCAGGTGACTGTGTCAGAGGGACAGGTAGAGGTAGATGAGGGCGAGCAGATATTGAGGTGGTACTACGCCGTGCCTGCGAGCGGGGAGAGAGAGAAGGACGTGACGATTGAGGTGGCGAGGGTGGGCGGGGCGATCAATTGGTCCAAGGTCAGCGCTAGTCGGAGGCAGAGCCAAGTGAAGAGGCTGTGTGGGGGTAATTGCACGATAATGTGAATAATCTTACTTAGTTTCTTATTCTGACTTACCAGGTGGCATTGCCACGGAGATTGAATATAAATTGAGCATTCAATTGAGCGCGAAGCTCGCCGAGTCCGACTCATCGGGTTCCCGGGAAACTCGAGGTGAACAGCTCATGAACTCCAGACCGTGTGTGTGAATTGGTATGGTTGGCTGGCCCTGATTTAAAACCATGGCCCGGTTGAAGAAGAATCAAGTCCGCCTCTTCCTCAAAAGATGTCAAACCTACAGCAAAACACAGACCAGCCGTATGTGCTAGTTTCTCCTGGATTCCGTCCCAATGTTGATCCAGTGGCCTCACTGGCAGTGTCGATTGGCATCTTGTCATGCAGTTTCTGGAGAGCACCCTCGTGGAAGTTGGATACCCGAGTGCCGTCTGTCCATTGCCAACTGCACAAGGCGACCAATGTGGTGCAGTCCTGCCTATTAGGGACCACACTCCCTTCGCCACGCACCTCCGCAATGAGCACAACCTTGGAGGGGAGAGCACAGAGTTGACGACATGCGGTTGGCCGAGTTGTCGTTCGCGACCTATTCAACAGCGGGCGATGGTACGCCACATTCTGGCCATCCACCTTCGGCTGACGAGGTGGACGTGTCCTCAATGTGGCCGCACATTTTCGAGGAAAGGCAAACACCCAGCGTGTCAGGAGTGAGAGTCTCCTAAAGGAGTGTGAATATGAATATTACGGAAACACCGTGTTCTTAGCTTGTTTAATAGATGTGTTCACATCAGCGACGTTGATGTGCTTTGGAATTTCAAAAATACCGCTCGCAAAAGTTAAGGTTGACTAATTGTGTTCAGCATAAAATTATTATCGATATTGATCAGAACCATGGCATATTGCCAACCAGACACCGGACGCCCCGACGCTCTGCTCTATGGGTTATTGATAATAGACCAACCCGGGCAGGTTACCAACTGTCATAATCACAGAACAGGCCACCAGGCCGATGCCACTGCAGGTCATCGATCATCCTGTGGTTATCTCTTGGGCAGGCTTCCTATCACGTGCCTGCTTACCCGAACAAGGCATATATATCTTAAATATGCACGATCTTGTCAGGACCTGTCTTCTGACCCATCAAGCCTGTCTGAGGCGTGGGTTCCATTTTCAGTTAGTCTCCTGCGAACTAAGTTACTCAAATCACATAAGTGGCAGGGGGAGAACTTGAGATCGTTGCCAACGAATGGTGAGAGATTCTGAAACTCCAAAGAGTAACGCATTGAATTTTTTTTTCCTGCATCCATTTCCGTCCAATTCGGTGAATATACTCTATGTAGGATGCTGTAGACTCAGTAAGCCCTTGAATCTACCTGATATGAGACCCCCGGAATGATGTCAGCCTCCCACCACACATCGCATTGACAGCTTGATGTACCAGAAAACCTGCGTTACGTAAGTTCACGTTCTACTAGTTCTTATCAGGACATGGGGCGCGTGGTTGCAGACAACTATGTGAAGATAGTAGAGAGGGAAATGCAAACATGGGCTGACCCAAGTCACCCGACGGATAGGATCCGGCATTGGGCCACTTGCATAGATTAAACCATTACGCCAGCTTGAAAAGGTAACAATGACGATATGGATGCCCACAACTCGAACATGCTCGACCCTCAACGAATCAGATCTTCTTTTTTTTTGAGTCAATTAATGTCCTATTGCGGAGCACAAACGCTCTATGGAGAACAATGTATCTAAGCTGAGGGCCCCTGCCCTACAAGTCCGCCTATACGAATGCCCCGAGCTGGGAATGACCCACTCAGTCCGCCGTTCCTGCCGGCTGTTTTAGGGTTCCCTGACCTCACAATGAGGTTCCAGCCGGCGATGTGGTTTGTGCGAGCCAATGGGTGCTTAGATTGGTCGATGTATGCCAGGCTTGCATTCCGATCATTTCCAGATTAGCTGGCTCCCTCAACCCTCGACATTGAATCGATCCAGAGGGAATCGGTGCTGGAGAAGAGGAGCATCCAAACGCCGCTATACTTGTTTAGGGTCAGGATGGCCATTGCACGAAATGGGGTGTGAACATTGGCTATGATGCCCAGTCTACACGTGTAGATAGTCCAGACCTTTTCAGGGCATACAGCCGTGCTATGGGCTTCGGAATGATCAGAATGGGAATCGTGTCTAGGTAACACATGCATGCTTAGAATGTTCAAATGCCGAAATGGATCTTTTATACATAGCAGTTGCATCACCTCCTGTGCTGTGCCAAATTGCATGTCAACTGTTATCGAATTCACCACCCACGACTGAGAAGGAACCACTCGGCCCCGAATAACCTGATGGAGAGAAGCCCCATTCCTATATTGGCTGACACGGTTTTTGTTGAATGCATATGGATGCAGCCACACACGTTCCTCTTGTCGAACACATTAACAGAGTGATCATTTGACCGGACCTAATGCGAATACCGATGGGTCATCGCTTCTTGACCCTTCTGTCTGTAGATTTGAGATTTGAGATTTAAATATGATATGTGAAATGTCATCAGTGGTACCTTGACTGTCAGATCATGTCAGAGATAAACTTATGTTGAGGAGATCAGTGGACATCACGAGCACATCGACTTCGTCATTGATATTGAACACCTCGAGGCTTCACTCGCTGACGATTTGTGACATTATACTCCCACCGGTAACGTCTACTTGGAAATGATGCCCTCATTACCGTCCCATATGTAGATGAGCACCACACAATCCAAAGCGGAATTGTAAGGATTATGGGGAGGGAAGGGATAACTGTTGATTTTTGCAATACATGGCCATACTATTCAGGGGGAAAGTGGAATATTGAGGACCTGAGTCTATGGAGCGAGGGGCGGGAGTGAGGGGGGCAAGGGAAAGCAGACGCGAGAGAAGGAGAGCGAGTGGCAGGATCGGTGGCGTCGGCGGCTAAGTCAAGCAAGTCGCTGCCCGTTATGTCGACGTCCTCGCCGTATGTAAAGCAAGCTCCGTCATCAAGGTCGCCTTACGAACGTTCTTGCGCAATGGCGCGTAGACTATACGGTTTGTCAGCCACATCCGGTGACTGTCGTCTGTGCGCTCGTGAACTTGCTGTTCAAGGTTAGCAAGATGCGATCGAGGGTCCGCCGAATATGTTCCGAGTCGTTGATGAGGGTTGGCGGGAAGCGTGTAGAGAAGCACAGGGAGATGGAGGAGTGGAAATGGAAGTAAGATCGAGTTCGAAAAAGGGCGAGTGGATGTTGTCAACTGGTGCATTTCGCATCAGATGGTGTGGTCGTTACGTGTGGGGAGCAAGCATGATGACGACGTGGATGAGGCAGAAGACCAGGGAGCTAGAGTCAGACTCGGAGGAGATGACGTTGAAAGTTGACACGTGTAATGTTATTTGGAAATGACGAGGCAACCCGGATCGATGCGTATGGCGGTGCCGCGAGTGGCTGCCGAAGAGATCCGGTAGAGGTGGACCAGGGCGAGGGCGAGGCTCGGCGAACTGATGTTGAGATGATACTATGCCTGCAAGCGGGGAAGGGGAGACCTGTCTTATCTAGTACAGCCTCTTCTTTATTTCTAGAATAGTCTTGCACTGCCTGTCGATGCCCGCTGCTATGTCGATCAGGTAGCACTGATGTTTGACTGATGTCGTTTGACACATCCAGTGGTGCCCCACACTGCCACGGCCATATTCACGAACTACTTTGACGATGAGTGGTAGTTCTCGCCAAGGGTGAGGAGAAAAGTAATTTAATGGCGAATCATCGGAGGGATGATCTTGCAATGACACACTTAGTAAGCACGCAATGTTGACGTTAATAACAGACGAGAAATATTACGTAACGGGGCGAGGAGAGCAAGAGAAGCAAACGAACAAAAAAAAACATCAAAGTCATTGGGGGGTAGATTCTGTGAAACCTAAATGATGATCCGGATATTGGTAGGATTCGATAAACTGTACAGTTCCTGGTTCCGCTTCATAGTACACCCAATATCGTAGCTTCTGTGTAACGTAAGCGCCGTTGATTGTAGGGGCTGCCGCTCTCTGAGAGAAAGGAAAGGTGGGGCGGGGAAAGTAGATCTAGTGGAGTGGTCGTGAGGCAATGCCGGTGGGCGAGAAGTTTGGATACCGGTGAATGAATACAGGCGACGTTCTAGAATAACCGGCTCAGCTAGCCGCCTACACGAACACACGACGGAAGATCATCCGCCAGAAGCGGTACATGGTCACCAGCCCATCCAGAAGAGAAAATGGAAAAGCATTCACTTGCTCATTCCCCTCCGAGGCGATATAGTCTCGCCTGCATCTCACGAGCACCCGAAGAACGGAAGAGTCTACTTTGGGCGTAACCCCCTTACATTCCTAAAACGATCTTTTTAATTCTTTGGCAAGGTTTGACGTTTCGAACGGACAGCATCATAAAATCTGCCTATATGTGGTGATCTTGAATTTGGAATATTAAGGAAGAACTCCGGCAGCCCTTTACTAGGGTACCCAGGCTGAGCAATAGGAAAAGGCGCTGTAGCTAATTTGGATACATACCATCCCAGTTTGTTGAAGTGCTAGGAAACGGGACCCTTGGAAGCAAGACGGCCGCAAGCATAGATAAGATGGGTTATATGAACTTACATGACTACATGATTTTACATCCTGTATGTCTGCATGGGAAATCACGACAATGGAAAAGGCCGCTTCCCAGTCCATCATTGATGCCAGCGGGGTTGATTAGAGCGTGTGCAAGCCAAAAGTCAGAACTTCTAGAATCTAAGCCGAGTCAGCGCCGAACGCTCGCCAATATAGGCTGACTCTGACTCTGGCTGAGGCGCGCCAGATCCGGAGAATCGAACATCAAAAACGTTATCAACGATAGGTCCGAGTTGCCAACGCTTCTCTTGTGTGGGTGATTCGGTAGGGTTGGTGTTCTGCTGGAAGTATAAATGATCTCGATCAAGGCTGAGGCCACCCCACACAAAACACACACACAACCACATCTTCTCCCAAAGATGGAGTCAAACCCGCAGCAAAATACAGACCAGCCGTATGTACTCTGTTCCTGCAGGGTTCCGTCACATCGCTGATTTGTTAATAATATCGTTAGTGTCGACTTGCAGCTCGTCATACCATTCCTAACGAGCCTCCCTGCCGCAGTGATCATGCAGTTGATCGCGAGCCTTCCCGGAGTCCCCTCAGTAGCCGATCACCCATTTATCTGTCAATTGGCAAGTGAACAAGGTCAGCCATGTGGTGCAACCTTCTCCGCCGGGGACCTTGCTCTTGCCGCCATGCACCTCCGCAGCGAGCACAACCTAGGAGGAGACAGCATAGAGTTGATGGTGTGCAGATGGCCGGGCTGTTGCTCGCAGCCCATTCAACGGCGGGCGATTGTACGCCACACCTTGTCCGTCCACCTCCGGTTGACGAGGTGGACCTGTGCGACATGCCACAAGACATATTCGAGGAGAGGCAGACACTCTTGCCAGCTTAATGGCAATATATGAGTGTTACTAACGAAAAAAAATTCAGCAGTGTATGGTCGGTGAAGGAGGGTAGGCAAAGTCGAATGTGGTGAGGGTGTTTGAAATCATCAGTACCTGTCCTCGCTGTGGGTTAGATATATATTGTTACGTCTTCCCAACTAGATACAGAGCCGTGAAATGTTCAGTTAGCATAATTCCCCATCCACAAACAAGATTGATACACACCCACCCAGGTTCATGACAGCAGGGCTTACAATACGAGCACGAGAGAACCTCGCATCAACCTGTAAGTTACGGCCGTCAATATTGTAACGACATCAAACGATTAGAACAGACTTTGCTTGCAACAGCTTTCCCCTGGCCAAACAGTAGATATGATTGGGTTATGTATGCTACGCCAGTTGCATTGCAAGGTCTACACGTGTGTAGCTCACATTAGCTGCTCTACCATCCCTACGTCGAGAAAATATGCGAAGCCTTGGCGTGTCCAAAGTACGAGGCTGACGGGCTACAGATCAGCTCAGACAGTCGACAATTGATTCCTACCGAAACTGGAGGCAACCTCCGACAGCTGGTCCACATTACCAAGGTCCGTCCAGATTACTTGATGTGTACGAGGGGGGTGGGTGGGTGGGCGGGCGGGTGGTTGGGGTAGCCGAGAAGGACGCGGTAATTGTGTCCACATATATCTGCGGAACTCCGTGTCGGTCACTTTGGGATAGGAAGGAACTTTCCATCAACTCGGCTCGGCCAATTTACTGATGTAGCCACCTCTCTACCACTACCACCTGATAAACCTGAGAAGGTTGACGCAGGCGGTACAGGAAGTGACGTAACGTTCTGTAAAGCTGGATTTGGGTGGGTTATCATTGAAAGGGATTCAGAGCGGTGGAACTGGATTCAGGGTAATACAAAGAACTGGTAATTCTCCGCAGTCGCCTGCAGCTGTGCTATGAGTTGGGGATGATTGGAACTGTGTGTGCTTGTGTGAGTGGAGAGAAGCAGGGCAAGCGTGGGTGGGGACTGGAAAACGAGGCGGTGGAGAGGTTATAGGAATAAACGTCCAGAGGGATACACAATACCAACGGATGCATGAGGTGTCTAATAGATGATGATCGATGACATTTGGAATGCTCCCAGGTAACCTTCACCTACACGCCGTAGATGTAGATGTGCACCACAGCGTGTGTCGAAGCAACTGGTCATGATGGCGAAGGGGCTGGATCAACAGTGCTTGACTTCGCAGTTCTTGGTGTTCGCAATGGTGTGTCAACCCATGTCGACGCGTCACTGCCCCAGACTCCCTCCTTCCCCGGTAGCCCGATGAGCCGCTGGACGACCTGTTCGAGTGCCTCCCTCCTCTGTCGCTCACTATATACCTCTTCCTGAGTACTCTCTATCGCATGCTGGGTGTCCGTGATGCTTTCTTGCAAACGCTCCACGGCTACGAGAAGGTTCTCGAGCTTTTCGTCAACGTCGTCGCGGCGCTTGGACTGTTTTGAGGATGACCGGTAGTTTTCGCTCAGGATTAGGATGGCGGCAACGGCGAAGAGAAAGGATTCGGCAAGGGCGTTGGCACCATTTTCGATGGCTCTGGGTAGGTGGAAGTATGTGCGTTAGTGTGGGAAGATGAGACGAAGAGGTAAGTTGAAATAACGGACGCGTGAAAACGAAGATGAAGTCAAATCGAAACTGAGGAAGGGAAAGAAAGAAAGGAGAGACTCGTACTTGGTCTCGGACAAGGGTCGAATGTGCTGGCGTGCGGGTTCTCCGAGGATGTTGGTTCTGAGAGAGATTTCGGCGGTATGCATCCCTTGTGCAAGAGACACACAGATGTTGCGAAAGGTTTCATGTCTTGGTGCGGGCATGAATAGAATCGTGAGGTTTGGATGGATACCAATGCGTCAGCGGAAGGGCTGCGAGGGATAGACTAGACATACTGTTTTGCTTGGTTCTTGAGCTGGGCAGAGATGGGTTTGGCTATGGTCTGCACGCGAGGAACATCAAACGAAAAGCCTTGTGGACATTCACATTGGACATACGCGAACGGCGAGAGTGGCAAGCTTGACAGTGGCCATCTAAGTGCTGTAACGAGCTCGAGGGGAATGAGAATTATATTTCTGCTTCCGAACACACGCGTCACTGCGGCAGACTTCTTTGATAAAACACTAGTTGCAGATGTTTCTTCGAGCAGTCGATACCCCTGTACTTTGGCCCTTTGACATCCTTCCACGAATCGGAGAACCAGGCCTTTCCCGGCGACAGAAGCGGTACAAAAATCAGTAACACTATGCCCAGTAGAACGAAAATGATGGACCTGGAGACGACGAAAGGATGATCATATCAGTGTTACTACTACGCATCGTCGCTACCCTCGCGCGTCTACTCGCACTGCTGCTGTGTACCGCGCTGGTGCGCCGACGGGGTCGACGGCGTTCCTCTGAGTCCTAATGCGACCTGTTCAAGCGACATGGGGGAAACCGTGGTCACGTCTTGCCTGTGAGCCGATTGCTCAGGAACCATCGGTGATGACACTAGTACTGATCCATCATTTTCCCCCTTCCCCCAAGGTAGCTTCCATGCTTCCATGTCTAGGTTCAGTTCATCTTAGTTGCCGTCTTGCCCGAGGTTTTTATTCTCAATATATCTCACTTCCCATCTTGGAGTGGGGCCGTCCTTGGGATCGCACCGCGCCAGCGCTTATCACTGGCAGTTCAAGGTGTCAGCCCGGATACCGAGGTCTCGAGGCTCTTGAGGTGTGCCTCACGTGCCTTTCGTGACCGCTATAAAACTGACGGGGTGGTAGGTCATGAATACTTGCCTAGACTTAAAAGAAGGCACACTTTGAAGGGTGCACTGACGGGAGCAAGCGCCAAGGGCACAACCCAGTGGCTGTGGTACCTGGACATGCGCCAGGGCCCAGAGTATTCATTCCACTGCTCAGCGCCAACCGCCAAATAAACATCTTGAAACTGAAGCGGTGAGCAAGTTGAATGTTAACTAGATATTCGATCGATCACAACGGCTATCCAGGGAGAGATTTTACGGACTTCTATTCACACAGGGAAATGTCTATCAAAGGTGGTAAAAAAAGCTCACACAAAGCTGCATAGATATTAATTGAGATGCAGAAACAAGCGATGACGCTAGGAACTCATGTTGGGTCAGGGGAAAGATGCGGTTCGACCCTCGGCTGGATGGTTTCGTTTGATAGTGCATGCGCCTTCTTTGAGCATACACTGCGAGCCTTACAGCACCTATCAGCAATAATCTGAGAATGTTACCCTTGCAATATTTCCCACATGGCTGTGTTACTACTCATCAAAGACAGAAGAATGATACTATAGGTCATGTTATTCACTGCGCTATATGTTGGTGTGTGTCGCTCCTTATTGCGTCTACTGGGGTGCCGATATGAGAATGCTGTATTAAGTAAAAGGCTCGGGGAAATGCTAAGGACAATACGTGTCATGGGTCTGTCGTGCATTTTTATGGGATAGTTAGAGTAATATACGAAATCATGGGCAAATCTAACTGTAAATCTTGTAACCTTCATCGGCCATAAACAATCAGCCATACTACAACAGGTTGATCTGTTCCTACGAGTACATACATCAGCGAAGTTACAATCAAATTATTACAAGTAACTTGCCGCTGCTAGATTGGCCCTTGTTTGATGACGATGAAAATAAAACACATATATCTTGATCTCACTTGCTGCTAGACAAATTTGAAGCGCCATAATTGGTCCGCATATTTAGGACCTGCGTAGTTTCCAAGTCGCGGCCAGAGCCAGGATCCTGATGAAGCCAAAGAGAAGGTGCCAGTGAAGGTCAGAATTCTTGACATGTAGTAGTCATCCAGAATGACCAGGAACCAACTGCATTTGTCGATCTGCGAATATTGGCACTAGTACTGATAACCAATCGCTGTCGTTGTCAGTATATTTGCCATCTCCTTAAATGTCACCAATGTCAAGCACCTCTATAGTAGGATATAGGAAGTCCCGCATTCCCGCGCTTGCAATATTCTGTGCCAAATAGTAATTGCTCGACCGAAGGATCGTTCTCAGGGCGAGAATAAATGGCCTTACTTTCACGAACTCACCCTCCTCGGCCCCTGGAATAGCGAATCAGAGCAATCTCCATGGCGTCGAGTCTCTTGGTCAATACTTCATTTAATCATTTAATGAGGGGAAATGCTTTCACAGGTCTTTCCGCCACGCCGTGAACAAATCTGATCACCGTGACTAGCGCGTAACTAATTACCAGTCGTGACCAGGTAAACTATACATACCACGCGGGACATGCCCGTGGCAGGCTTAATGTGGCGTTTTCCGAACTTGGCCCACATTCATCCTCGCCACCTCGCCCCTGTATGTCAAAATGGTAGCACGTTGGTCGGGAGGTTTTTGAACCAAGGTAACATGGACGCTGCCCTATTTCGTAGGTGGTTCGCACGTGCTAGAACCGGATAACCCCAGTATATTGCTGCACCGTCATGGTTATGAATGCAGTAGGGGCTCAAATCCGCCGGAGAAACCGTATAGGTTCAGGTCTGCGTTCGCTCCTGACAATTGTCACGATTCGGTAAGCAGCTTGGAAATACGCTAGCAGTAGTGTGCAAGGGGGCATCTGAACACACACGGAGGAGTCCACTTACAGTATCACGAGGTTCTTCCATCGATCTAAAAATGCTATCAACGATGAGATTGAACCATTGCTCAAAGAACTCTGAGTGAATAGGTTCCCAGAATCCAGACCGACTTGGGTGTTTCCTGAACGAAAAACGTACCTCCAGAGATGAGCCGAAGTGAACGGGTTGTTCCATAATGCAATGTCGTCGACTTACTGAAAGTAACGATAGTCGAGACGGAACTGTTCAACCCACCTTTTATGGAGTTTGTGTTATCTTCATCTTGATTGAGCTGTTTTCCCTGCTCGAATATCGTAATGTGTTCTCCTGCCAGTATGCCGAATCCCGATGTAAAGCAAATCCGAGTCCCCGAGCTTGGTGCCCGACATGCTGGTCTCGCCGGATAACCATCTGGAGCGCGACGGACCAATGCCACGCCCTACACCGAAATGGACTTGTCGTTGATTGTCTGAAGGTCCATGAAGAAACTGAAAACGGCGTCATCAGAACGAGTTCTCATAATCGTTCAGCATAGCTGCTACTAGGCTGAGCGACCTCGAGACCCAATGTGATTGGAGCCAGTCTGGGCACCTCGATGGGCCGTCGGGACATTGGCAGGTCCATCTCGATGTATGAAGAGGCCGCCCGTTGCACTCCAGATGGCCATCCTGACGAGCCAGCGTGAAGGTACATGGGAAGGAGATATGAAAAAATTTCCCAAATATATAATTTCTCTGGAAATCATACTTCCCGAGCCTATTCTGGGTTAGACGGGTATAGTCGGTGACTCCATAAATTTTATGTTACTTCCCGTGAGTGGGTGCCCAATGGCGGCACCGCGTTTAGTCAACACCGCTTTCTTGATAAAATTCCGACGTTGGCACGAGTTCTTCCTCAACGGTCCGTTTCCCGCGGGGTCGAGGTTATGTGCCATACTACATGCAGAGCTCGCGGACATGTCCGCCACCAACCCGACGCACACATGCGAGTTGGGACTCCTTTGGTATCACGAGCGTGCTACGGAACACGACTCCGAGCTTTTCGTTTTCGTTCACACCTGTGCGACTGGGACACTGCTTGAAAGACGTGTGTTTGCGACATGCTTGGCATACGGTCACACTGCCGACTTCGCAATGCTTGGGATGTCGTCCTGTGCCAAGATGACGAACGCACTGATTGCTACCTTGATCTCTTCCTAACTAGCTCTGCGTTCCCTCGTGCACCCTATGGCTGTTTGACGTAACTTGACAGTGGGTACTTCGCGAGCGATGAGGGGAGGTCACTAGAACACCATGAGAATGGATAGACAACATCTAAACTTTCACATACACATATGGGTACGATTTGTGGATCCAACGTCAACGGCACTTCGGCACAGGGCGTGGAACATCATGCATCTGTTCCGGAGGACCTCCAACTCGGATAAGTCAGCAATTGTAATGAAGTTTTGTTTTATTACGCTGAAAAACTAGGCAAGGCTGCCGAGGCGGGGTACATGAGCTATACGTGATGTCGATTTTGAATTCGATGAAACGACAATGAATTTTGCTCGTCAGTCCGAACCCATTCATTTGCAATGTCAGAACCCCTATTGGGAGAGTCTGAATCGCTCAGACTGTCATATCCGGGATCGACTTTTTTAACTTAGAGATCGAGATAAGCATCAACTAATTTCATGTTCCGCAAGAAGCTACGGAGGAAGATCACGCAAGGCCGTAGACGGTGTAGTGAAAAGGACTGACCATATTAGGAATCCCATTCGAGATTGGGTAGGAATGATTGCAGTTGGGACACACCATTACACCTTCGACGACGTGTATCTAGACATCGTGTGTATTGAAACGCGATAAGTATTTTTTTTAAAGAGGATTATGAGAGGAGTACCTCAAGTAGGACATGGTGCAACTTTTGCAAGAGCTCATTGTCTGTCATCTCTGGCAGCTCGGGAGGCAGGGATGTATCGCCAACCTAAGAGATCGATTTTACCTTCGTTAGCACGTTATTTTGTAATGTAAACATTGAAACACTGGCCAGAGCAGCAGCATCGACCAGTGCACGCCATTCAAGCCTCGGGGTGATGTTTCTGACGAAATCAGGGTTGAACTCTTGTTCGCGTAGCTCGATCTGGACGTCTCGAAATAGTAAAGGAAAGTTGTTGGACGTGCAGCCCTTTACATGGCAGGCGAGCAAGTTGTGTGTGATCAGCCGGACCATCGAGTCGGGAGTGAAGAAAAGAGTGTGTTGTATGTACGTAAGCTGAGCGATACACATCATGGTCGACGTTGTTCACAGGATGCAGAGCGTATGTGCAACAAACGATCTCAGACCAACCGACGGCCCCTCAAAACAGCGGGTCTGCTTTCAATTCTCGCTGCTCAGAATTCTCAAAACAACTTCAGTCTAACTTGAGACGGCCCCAGGCCCCCAAAACGAACCCAGTTTCTATTTTCAAGAACGACCCTGGACCAATTATTCGTCACCTTTGACATGTAAGAGGAACAGTTCACTTACAATGCCCTGAAATAGCTGATCTGTTTCGATGGGCACGAAATGCTCAAAATGCAGCCACCATCGTTCACATTCAGACCCGAACTGGGTTGAGGTCGAAGACAAATTAGTGTGACAGGGCAACACGTGGTGCACCGCTGGAAATTTTCAGTCACTACTTAGCTCAAGCATTTCCAATGTGCTCCATGGAGTGCACGCCCATATTGATGCAAAATGGTCAAACCATCGTCAGATCAGCTCTTCGAACTTCGAAGGCATCATGATCACCATCCACTCTGGAATTTCACCCGTGGCCTCGCCGGTTGACTACAAGATAGGTCGGTATGCTCTGTACTGCTCGCCTTCTCGAAAAGTGTACACTGCCATGTATTTTAGTATGGCAGAGCATCGTAAGAGGAGTTAACAACGATACGGATTCTTGACGAAATTCTGAGCCGGAGCGACGCGATCGACAAGGAGTCGCTTTAAAATATATCACCCGCGTGCGTCAAGCGATACTGGTGCACCCAGTACATCTATTCAACTAATTATACAATTCAGGTCTGTCACCTGCGCCTTGCGATCCATTGTCTCGCTGACATCCGAGTTGCTCTTGAGTAATTTCGTCGGGCAGAAGCTGACAAGGTCCCCGGAGATGACATCACCATGGTTCGTATACATTTGTCTTCTCACTCGGTCAAATAAATGTGTACGCATTGTGATCGCAGCACGCACCAGAAGAACGTGTGTCAGTGACGCCTGCCATCCGCCACACGCCGTTCAACGTCAATTTTCGATTCTTACCCAACTCAACCGTTGACTCGCCATTTCTGGTGAGCGCAGAGCCGATGAGCATTGCACCCAAATAGAAGTATGAGATGGTATGTGTCTTGCGCAAGGTGTTAGTGATACCTAACGAGATGCCAAAGTTGACAAGTTGATACCCGAGCAGGGGCAGAAGACGGTCCGTATAGTGGCTGCTGTACGGCTTCGAACGGCTTCATAATTGTGACAAGGTGGGCTCTAAAACCTGGGTGTTTAAATAAGGTAGCTATGCAAGATGCATCGTGCAGGCCGCACATAAAGCATTTACTACAAAGGCCCCATTGTCTGGACCGTGCAATTTAGACTCACGGCATCAATTTGATGAATTGGCCGCCGAAGTATCATGCTCGTGTTGAATCCATGACAGGAAGTTTACGCCTTCAACTATGTATCCACCATACTGATCTTCTAAATCAACACCTCTGCTGGTAGGATCAAACTCTCGCCATAATGTCCGAAAGAAAGAAAGAAAATGCCACAGACAGGGATATAAACATCACGTTCTCGTACTCGCACGCGCTCTCCCTTTAATTCCCGTCGTCCGTTTTAGTGATAGTCATTGTCCTCCGTTTGTATCATAGTTCCGTCGTCGTGGTTTCCATCGTTCGACCGAACAAGGAAACTGCCGCGGAGGCGACCAATCCGTCCAAGAGGTGATGCTGAAACGAAGTATACTGTCTATAAACCAGAACTTCCATGCACAAGAGAGCATATAACAACCTTTTTATGTAAAAATCTGTGTTTATTGTCCTTCAGCGCATGGCCCTATGGTAGACAGTACATGCTTTAATAGAACACCTTGGTGTATTACTGCTTCTATATTATAATGCAAATATCTGACAACCTGTAACTTCAGAAAGCCCTTGATTCGTGTTCGTCTGCGACAGTTAAAGAATAAATACTTGTCTGTCTACGTAGTCTGCTTGTTCACTGCTATAAGTTCAAAGGAGTTGATGCATTTAAATTTTAGGGTCGTATTTTTCTAAGTTATTGTGGTACTCGACCAGAGTAGTAATCGGAAAAAGCGGTATAAATTATAAACTCACCATAAGGCTTACCCACTCGTTTAACTTAGGGCTTCCATGTGGTACGCGAGAAGAGGAACTTGCCACAGCATTAACCCTTGGTGCCATACATTTCCGCTTTCTAGATCAATATGAAGGCAAGCTTGGTCATCGTACTCAGGGCCAAGGGACTTCGTGTCCGACCAAAGGCTCTTCCTCCAGACACGAGTGGATGGATTTCACAAGTCTTCAACCAGAGCTTTGCTCCCTCTGCGAAGATGGTGAATTGGAGCACCTCCTGGTAGTTTGTTTAATATATAAAGCATCTGTGATTTGCAGTCCACAAAAGTCCCGACAAAGCAATGGCATATAGACATGCACGAGAAGGCAGTGGCGAGGTACAGAGTCACGTACGTCCGTGCAGCGAATAAACAGGTGTTCAAGTGAGGAGAAAGCGGGGATGGTGTGAGCATAAGGTGAAAAATGAGGGTGAAACCGCCAAGGCAATAGCGTGCAGACAGACATGGACACATACCGTTACTATAGCAGTTCCTGTTCAAGTTGCAGAGAAGGCAGGGAGATGGGTGCCATAGCCAAGAAACTGGCACCAGGCGCAATGCATTAACTTACATCTCGTACCCCGAGTATGAAATTCGATGGCTCTGATGCATTGCCCGTTTGCGCTAGTACCGGTACGGGTCTTTGTTGGAATTAGTGATGGTAATTAACTTACTACACTAATCATCGACCTAGACACACACACAAGTGTCTATAGGGCAGCGCTTGATAGTAACATTAATTGTTACTCGAGTTACATTAGGCTAATAAGT
>JBBPME010000089.1:0-60919 GCA_038090155.1 Rossbeevera pachydermis
TGGGAGACGAGGGCAATAAGGAGAATCACTATCGGAGGAGCCGCTGTCAGGGGAATCTGGGCGCGGACGAACAGGGTCTGCAACAACGTCTAATGCTTGCACGCGGCGGGCGTGCGCACGAGTGTGTGGGCGGTGCAGTTTGGAAGACAGGGGTGGCTGATATGTGGCTGGCGGGCAGAGGCGGCAGAAACAGCGGTGGGCAGGATGCAGATGGTAGGAACAGTAGCGGAACGCGGGTGGCAGACACAGCGGCGGACAGAAACAGCGGCAGGTGGGACAGTAGTAGATGGTGATGAAACTGGCAGCGGTGGGCGGGACAGTTGTAGACAGTAATAGAACTGGCGTGTAGGAACATTTAAAAAAAAGTGGAAGGGCACTGGTCGTGCCAACACTTAAAGGGAAGGAACAAGAGAACGTAAACAGGGTATAAAGATTGTTCTCTACCATCGTTGAGAGCAGGCTCTTATATATGTACAAGGAGTGGATACCGGAGTAAGTATCACGTGGCGGGATGATAGGAATGACGAAGCAATAGGAATGACGATGACGCAATGTGAAGGATGATGACGACGTCGGTGTGCCTTACAACACGTTACCACAGGATACAGCCAGAGAGGCGGGCGCGCCCATAACTGATCCACCCACAGATGTCAGGCTTGCCGGATGCCTCGCGCGGTGCGCCGGGCAGAGTACTAGTGTAGATAAATGATCGTCTCGGGGGTTTGGGTAGCATTCGGGGGTCTTTTCTTGCGCAAAATTCTAGTACATATGTCGAGGGGATTGTGGTGCTGAGTTACATCTGAACCCAAACCTCAAGCTTTATCCACCGTAGCAGCCAGGATATATGATAGCCACAGAGTCTGTGGCAGAGGGTGGTCACACGTGTTTTCGATGCAGAGCCGAACTCGCAGACGTGTCGCGACGGTTTAGATCCGGGCAGAGACGCTGTTGAATGAATTGGCGGACACTGAGCATTTGTATAGTAGTGGGTGAAGTCATTGCCTTGAACGTCTAACAAATCTGTTTCGTCCATCTGGGCTATTTGATCTCAGTTTCTGCGAGTCTGCAGGACCATTACTTATCCAACCATAGAATCTTATCGCATATGTACCCTGGCCGTTGATTTGATCGAGATATAATGGCTTTCAAGTGAGATGCCACGTCGAGGGTGTAATAAGTTATGGAGGTGCTCCACGAATGAGTCCGATCACCCGTATCTCGTACGACCAGGTCGTACATCGACAGAGTTGGTCGCGTCCCCCCTGTCTTTTCTCTTTTCAATCGAAGATGAGATCATCCCAACCCTAACCCTGTTTCTGGGTTCGAAATTTCAAGTTACTTCAGGCGGCGAATCCAATCTCAACATTACTCCTCAACTTTCATTCTCAGTTCTCCTTGACAGACATGCCTAACAGTACGCTCGTCGTTGAAAGCGACGATGGCGACGATTACGCACTTTTCGTCAAGGACGGTTCTCCGGTCAAGTTTTGCTTTCATCAAAGCGTGACGCAGGGAAAGGGTCAGATCAGACGTGACGTCGAGGTAAGTCAACAGTTCTTCTCCGTTCACTTCGTCTACCCTTTGTTGTCCCCGGTAACCTCTTCACCCGAACACAGCGCTACGGCGGCCAAATGGTTTCAGACGAGCGCCAGGCGAACGTCGTCCTCGTGGACGAAGAGCAAGACATCGAGTTAATTCGGCGGATGTACTACTCCTCTACAGAGGTCTATAGGCTCTCGGTCTACGTTGAGCCACGCGGCTTCGTGCAGGATTGTTTGCACGTGGGCGAGTATCGGCACATCGCGCCTCGGAAGAAGGGGATGCCTGGACGCGCGCAGACGGAGATAAGGCCTGGTAGAACGTGAGTGTTATGTTCGTTCCGTGCACTTTTACTTGTCCAGGCTGATGTGCGTCGTCTTTCTGCCTTTTCTCTCTCTCGCGGACTGCACTTTAGACGGATTGCATTCACGGAAGAAGATCGAGACCATCTCGCGTATTACCTCGCGACGCTCTTTCCAACGCGAGACGGACGGATGGGGAACAAAGCATACAAGGACCTTGTGCAGTTGGTATGTCATGTTTCGTGGTTCTCTCGTCGATATCCCGCTCA
Source organism: Rossbeevera pachydermis (assembly GCA_038090155.1). Taxonomy (NCBI): domain Eukaryota; kingdom Fungi; phylum Basidiomycota; class Agaricomycetes; order Boletales; family Boletaceae; genus Leccinum; species Leccinum pachyderme. Next base: position 2,111 of record JBBPME010000089.1, read on the forward strand.
CATGTCGTCGTGATCATGTTGCAGGGTGAAACGGACGACCCGTCCTGGGAATGGGCGAGGCGACATACATGGAGCTCGTGGCGGGAGCATTACAAGACTCGTCCGGATGCGATGGACGTACGGATCGACCGATTTTTACGGGCGCTAAAGGACACTGGACATCATCTCGGGCAAGATCCCCGGGCGCATGGCGGTAGGGACGTGAGACAGGTACAAATGGAGGAAGAGGATGAGGAAAATGATGAAGAAGAAGTAGAAAGACAGAGACAGAAACAGAAACAGCGGGCAGAGCGACCGGGGCACCGAAAGCCTAGGCAGCAAGCAGACCGCCCTGTGGCTGCAACGTCCAGACAATCAGCTGGGATGGCGCACAAGAAAGTTCGGGACGATAGTGACGAGAGCATGCGGGAAGAAGGAGAAGAGGAAGAGTCCGTACATCGCGTCAAACATTGTCGTGTTCAATCTGATACAAACCAGCAACACGAGTTGCCGGATTCGCCAGCGAGGCGAGCGCGTCTTCCAGCGCCATCGTCAAGCCAAGGACGCGTGCCTCGTGTTGAACCAGAGGAACGACAACGGGCGGAGAGGGCGCAAGCAGATTGCTCAACAACTGCAGTGCGGGAACCACCACCCAAGACGACGCGCAAGAAGGATGTTTTGGTTTGCGATGGCAATGAAGAGAATGGCCAAGATGAAGAACAATCACAGCCTGTTAAACGCAATTATGGTCAATCTGATGCAAACCGCCAACACGAGTCGCCGATTTCGCCAGCGAAGCGACCACGCGTTTCGGAGGTATTTCCATCAAGCCAAATACGTGCATCAGGTGTTGGAGCCGACCATGATTCAAAGAGTGACGACGACAACGCTATTGAAGAATCACAATCACTGGAAATCAAAGGTAGCGATCTTTTTGGAGATCGTGAGTATGGATCGCAACCCGAGTCCGATGACAATACAGATCGTGGACGTGAATCACAGCCCAATTTTGACAACGATCAGGGGTGCGTATAGATTGTTTGTTCGGAGGTGCTATGTTCAAAGCGCTAATGGCTTGTGTATTCATAGTTTCGACTCTCCGATGGAGTTTTCCCCAAAGGGACCGACTAGACCAGTTCGTGAACAAGATGCTTTACCTAGGTCTACTCCCCCCTTGGATGTCGAAGAAGAATACGACGAGGGGGCGGTCAAACAGCTTTCAGAGTTAAACAGCCTTACCACGCAAGATGAGATGTCGGTAGAGGAACTACTCGAAACCGATATGAGCCAGCAGAATGAGGAAGACGAAGACAGCGATGAAGACATCATGTCGGGTTTGCCCCGATTCCAAGAGGTCGAGATTGAGGACGAACCGTCTGATTCTGACGATGTGGAGACGCATGAGATTTTAGTGCGGGGCAGTATCCGACAAGAGCTTGGTGCCGGCGAAGGAGAATCGGGATCCAGTCAGCACCAGGACGACGATGCGGCGCGCATCGAAGAAATGGCCAACGGAACACTTTTGAATCGCGCCGCCGCCGTTCAGCCTATGATAGCGGCGTTACAGAAGTTCAGTCCTCGGACACGATCGGCAAGCCAAGCAAGCAAGGCACCACCAATGTTTCCGAGTCCGGGAACGAGGGCGAGGGCGGTGGCCGATCGCTTCCGAGAAGATGAACGAAAGGTGCCGTATACGCCTCCGGTAGGGAGTCGTGCAGCGAAAGTGGTGAAAGGGAAAGCAAAGCAAAGATAATACTGAAAGTAATATTGCAAACCCAGAAGCAGGGTTAGGGTCTCATGCTAAAAGAGAACAGGAGTCTTCCGACTTGAGCTAGCCTCCGCAGAGTCACTCCAATGACTCTGAATATGAGACGAATGGGGGTTTTTACCCCTCCAACCCCGTCTTTTTCTTCCGTACGGGGGCCAGTGGCAGAGGCATAAATCGTGTCAAAGGAGTCTTCGACGACCGTATTGGACAAAATGGGTACAGGTCCTCGAATACGGTTACGTGGACAATGCGGAGTCCTGGTCTTTGGATTGGTGTCAAGGCCAGATCTGATGCCCAGGAAAGTCTCGACAAGTTAAGATCTTACACAGAAGACGAATTGCGCAGCCCATGAACTCACGAATCTCGCACATGGTGAACAAACATTATAATCATATGCACTTCGGCAAGAGACATATTATTAAAGTACTATTCGTGATTGGAACGAGTCGACTGCGCGCTGAGTAGCGCACGGACCATGTCCTGAAAGGGTAAGCTTGAGTCAGTCGTACACAACCATCAGTACTTCCCGCCCTCGTATCCCAATTCTTTGTTTCCCCGTTTTCGATCTCGATCGTGCGGTGCCCTGTCAACCAAACTATTCGCTCGAGCAAGCATGACTAACGTATCCGCAGGCACAAAGCGATCCTGGGAGGGACATCACCACCATGAGGAGGACGGACGTACTCGTTCGCATCCAGACGCTTCTCTTCACAAACGACAGAGAGGCAGAGAGGAAGGGAGAAGCCGGCGCGAGGAAAAGAAGGATGGTCGGGACAGACGTGAGCATCGTTCTTGGGAGAGAGAAAGAGAGAAAGAGAGAGACAGAAGAAGAGACAAGAACAGGGATAAAGAACGAGAACGGGACTCAAAGAGGGCGCGCGAGCACAGTAGCGACCGCCACGATGGTCGTGAAAGGCAGCATCGACAAAGAGATGACGAGCGCCGCCGTGCGCCTGCTGCCATCGCTGATGGGCCTTCCGTCAATGGTCGTGTTCCGCAGAGAGTTGATTCGGACAGGGAAGAAGGCGAGTAAGTGGACATGTCCTGTTCGTTTGGTCCGTTTAAAAAAAAAAAATCTTAAAGGATATCGCCCCAACCGCCTCGAGCGCCCTCCCGATCGCCTTCGGATACAACACAGATGGAACGACTACAGTTAGAACCATCGCCGCCCAAAACCCAACCGGAGCCTGAGCTCGAGCTCGAGATGGACGTGGGAGTGTCCGAGGATGCCTCCCGCGCTGCAAGGCGCGCTCGGAGACAGGCCATCCTGGTAAAATATTCTGGCATTGCGAGTAACATGCAGAGCATCAGTCCGAGCCCAGGACCACCAAGCAGTGCGGTCCAACCGCCTCAGCCTGTTTCATCCATTTCTGATCTGCCATCTCAGCCCCACGGTGCGGTCGACGCTCCCGTCGAGCCGGGAAAGCTTGCAGCGAAAATTCAACATGGGTCTATGAGTAGGTGATCCCTTTCGCCGCGGGGTCTCATCTGATGGATCTTTTCTTTTCTTTTTGCAAGGCAAACGAGATTCGGCGTCGCCCTGCACTGCGTTCGAACTAGCCAAAGATGAGGACGAAGGAAATGCACGTACAAACGCGCAAGCACAGGATGGGACTGGTGAACAAATCTCTGCTGCTGATTATGATCCTAGCTTGGATGATGCTCGTATGCGCCCATACAATGACGAACCGATTGCCGTCGACGTCGAGGAAGAAGAAGAAGAAGACGTCGACGACATGTTCGCAATTGCGTCCTCGGAGAAGCAGAAAAAGGTCAAGAAAGTCACGAAAGTCGTCGTATGTCATTCGTCTCCTGCAGCATTCACCATGATTAATTCTGGCCTGCAGAAGCCGGTTGCCCCGGCCCTGATCACGACGACCTTGGATTCCGCCTCAGACCCAGATGGTTACTATCAAGTCATTCTTGGTGAGCAATTAGACAGTGGTCGTTACCAAGTCTTCTCGTCTCTCGGGAAAGGAATGTTCGCAAATGTTGTTAGAGCCCGCGTTCTCCAGGACCCTGACGAGAATGGCAAAGAGGTTGCTATCAAAATCATCAGGAGTCAGGAATCAATGTCCGCGTTCCTTGCAATTTTTCCCTATTTCGGCGCTGATGGCATCTACAGGTACCGTGCTGGCTTGAAAGAAGCCCAGATTCTGAACAAATTGAGGCAAGCCGACCCAGAGGATAAAAAACATATTGTTCGCTTAGAAAGAACGTTTGAACACCGCGGGCATCTTTGCCTCGTTTTTGAGTCATTAAGGTGCGTTATCTTGTGGAGGCCGCTTTTCCTTTTTCACTCGTTCCTGGCGATTGGGAACAGCATGAATCTCAGGGACGTTGTCAAGCGATTTGGCAAGGACGTTGGCCTGAATATCAAGGCCGTAAGGGCTTATGCACATCAACTCTTCATCGCCCTGAGTTTACTCAAGAAAACCAACATCATGCACGCGGACATCAAACCCGATAACATTTTGGTGAGTTCTTCCATTCCTTTGGTTTCTGTCAGTACGTTAATATCTGAGATCAGGTGAATGAACAAAAGACGATGTTGAAACTGTGCGACTTGGGTTCCGCATCTGATGCGTCCGAAAACGATATTACACCCTACTTGGTCAGTCGCTTTTACCGCGCCCCGGAAATTAGTACGTCCTATTGGATTGAGCCATGTTCTTGAATTGACGTATTATTGTATCCCTAGTCCTCGGAGTGCCGTATGATCCAGCGCTCGACGTCTGGTCCATCGGATGCACCCTTTACGAACTATATACGGGCAGAATTCTTTTCCCCGGGCGGTCGAACAATCAGATGCTATTACTCATGATGGAACTCAAGGGTCGATTCAATGCCAAAGTGATCAAGAAGGCCAAATTTGGCGACATGTACTTTGACGAGCAGGGTGGGTTTGAGAGTGTAGAGATGGACCGTGTCACTGGAGCTGTGAGTTATTAGCGTCGCCGGTGATAGCTCTGTCAGGTCATCTGACCATTTTATCCTAGAACGTCGTGCGCAAGGTTCACGTGTCGAAACCGTCAAGGGATCTCCGTTCCCGCCTAATGCCGCCCTCTTCCGTCAAGATGAAGGACGATGAGATGAAGCTGTTGCTCTCGTTCGCCGACTTGCTGGACAAGTGTCTTACCCTCGATCCTTCACGTAGACTGACGCCCAAAGAAGCGCTCGTTCATCCGTTTATCAGGGGGTGAGATGACCGGAAATACCAAATGCCCGCTCGTGTTCTACTAGTAGTGCTTCGCCTTTCGTGTATTTATAATCTTGTTTTGCCTTTCTTTATTTTCTTTCCCTCTCCTTTCCGATTGTAATTTTCCATACTAGACTAACCGATTTGTTGGTCTGTAGGTGTGACAATTAATGCACGTATGGAGGACCCTGAGAGCGAAGTTTAATCCTGAGTAGAGGCATGGAAGGACTTCGGGTATGTATGTATTTGCAGTGGGTCGTTCGTAACATGCGCACATACTCTCACTATGGCGTGGCACAACAAGGCTATGGTCTGTTCCGGGGAATGGCAGGACCGTCCAGTTTGCCCGTGGGGGTGGGACGTAGAAGGACCCAGCTGAATGCAGCTAAAATGTGTTGCCAGATTCGGACATCCTGCAGGGAGCCTCGGCCGTGGTAGGAGAGGAGTCCGGTGCGTTGAACTTTGCATTACGCCAATTTCTTATCTCTCGTGGCCAACTTGGGCAGGGGTTGCGTTTTCAGCTTTAATTTGTTCCCGTGTCCCTCAGAAACCAGATCGATTGATATCCTACGCAGAGACGACCCCCCATGACACGAGAGACGCTGACAACATGGTGATTCCTAATTTGCGCTTCCTCACTCGTCCATATACCCCTACACTACTTCCTAAATGGAATCAGAAGAACACGCACAGACGTGGCACCGTTTACACTAACAAGCTAGCTGGCGCCGACGTCACTTTTAGACGAAGGTCCCCCGCATCAAACTCTATTAAACCACGCATGCCCATTTGTGAGGGAGAGAGAACGATCGGGGATGCACGTTACTTAAAGTTGTATCACCCCGCGTGTCGAAAAAAAAAAGGAGGGGAGGGGAGGGGAGGGGAGCCAAATTCCACTTCCCTATCAGTGAGCGATTTCCTTGTTTCCTTGTTTGTTCGACCCCCCCCTCCTTCCCCACCCTTAACATTGTGCACACGCTAGATAGACAGAATACAGAATATGGCGAGGTGGGGCCGAGGAATGGGATGGGGAAGGGGGAAGAAGGTTTATGCCTATAAACTTACCTCGTCAACTTGGGTCCTGTTTGGCTCCACGACTTCCTTTCGAACGAGTACGTGAGTACAAGCAAACAAAAAAAACACAGGCCCGGGGGAAAGGTTTACACCTTCCTCTTCCCCAGATTTTCAAATGAAGCCTCAGGTTAGCCTGACGGCCATGGGGAACTTCAACCCCGCTTGGGTGAACACTGTGCCGCCATGCCATGTCATGATCTAATGCTCATATATGTATGAGAAGAAGAAGAAGAGAGAAAGGGAAGGAAAGCGTAAGGATCGATGATCGGTGGGACCGTCGAAACGTTCAAATAACATTGTTGACATGACAGGCCAGGCTGCCTAGAGACATGACGTGCATAGCTTATCTCTGATATGATATGTAGTGTGTCGAGAACCTCGGGATGGCCGGGATCGAACGCCGGAACGGACGTCCAACTGCCGTATCATCGATTGAGTTAGCTTACCACGGCTTTGTCAATGTGAACGTCACGTTTACATATTGCCATTGCTCACACCAGGGAAGCCCAGGCCCCCCGGTCCGTGATTCGCAGTTCGTGCTTAGGGTTCGACAGCGCGGTTTTTGCGAGTGCATGGTTCCGAGGTTAAGGGCAGACGACACTGTAAAATATTATGTATGTTGCTCTAACAACATCGTAAATTACGTCGTAAAAATTCGTCACGATTTTGGGCGTTCAAAGAGGAAAAGGTCGGAAATAGAAGAAAAAAAGAGAAAACAGAAAGGAAACAAGAAAAGATCAAAGTTATAATTACATGCGATGAGCGTGTTATCGTAATCGTGTCGTATCATAATCGTATCGGTGTTTTAATGCTTGCTGCCAACAGAGATAGAATAGGCCTACGAAAGAAAGAAAGGGTATGGCACCATGAGCACGACAGGAAGAGTCCATCATATGTCATACGGCAAGACTGTGGCGCCTTGCATCATCGGCTTCTAGCACCCGACGAAGACTGCTGCTGCCCCGCGCAGCGCTGCTTTGGGAACTTCGTCGTCGACCGTCTGTGTTAACCCACCCGTTGCCATATTCGGCGTCCGCTTGTGTACCATCGCTGTCGTCCTCATCCTCGTCGATCGGTGTAAACGAACGTGACTTCTTGTGCTTGGCCGAGGATCCAGCAGCGCTCGTCGAAGAAGAGCTCGACGTCACCGTCAATGTCTTTGGTGCGGGAGGCCGTAAAGGCGAAACCGGACGTCGGGAGGAACCATCCACCGACGATCGTCCATCGGTGTCGTCACTAGTGTGCATCGTAGTCGTCGAAGCACGCTTTTTCGGGGCAGTCGTGATGACGGGAGCCGGAGGGACCGGGTCGGGCTTCCGCATTTTCCTGAGAACAATGACAAGTGTTCAGTTGCGCGGTGATCTCGTGGGAGCTGTGTGGCCCCTTAGAAACTCACGTGTTCAACTTAGGTTCAGCATAATTGACACTCTTACGGACCCGACGTTCACGGCCACCAGCAGGTGCCTCCGATTCGGACGCCGAAGTAGCTCCAAGAGGCACTGGACTTGACATACGGGGCGTTGGCAACTGCGATACTTGAGGGGTGGTCATGGGTGTAGTGGCAGGAGTCGATAAGAAGGTTCGAGAAGTGGTGACGGAAGTCGCCGCTGAAGTTGGGGCATCCGTCTCCGGAGTGCACTGTCGATCTCGATCTTTTCGTGACCAAAAAGTCAGGTCATAGGTAATAATCAGGAGATAACTAGAGTGCATGCGCACCAGATGTGTGGGTGTCCAATGGCGGGAGGATGGTACGACTTCTTGGCGAGTTGGTGACGTCCTTCAATCCAGAGCCTTCATCTTCCCTACGCCTCCTCCTCTCTTTCACCCTCGCCCTCCCAGCGTCGGCGTCTTCAATAACAACCTCTCTCTCCACCGCTTTCGATTTCCTTTCCTTTCTTTCCTTCCTTGGACGTAGCTCCTCAGAGGGACCCAATCCTGCGTTGATAATCTCATCGACCTCTCTTTCTTCGTCATCCTCAGCCATTCCCGCATTCCTCCGCTGTGGTGAGCCTAGGGCAGGGCTAGACGCCCTCGGATGCACCAGTCCCTCGAGCCTCTCCGATCTCATCGACGTTCCGACGTCCGTATTGACGGAAAGTAGCCCGCTATGCCTTCGACCAGTCTTGCGTTTTAGAGAGGACGACGACTCGCGCTCTACCAAGCTGACATGAAGTGGCGTCAGCAGTGGTGGGAGGGGTGGCACTGGCACGCGAGCAGACGGCGACGGCGACGACCTTTCCTTTGTTCGCCGCCGCGCCGCCGCCGAAGAGCCGACGTGCACAACATCGTCCTCATCCGCCTCTCTGGAAGAAGATCCCAGCTCGTCGTCCTCATGGATCCCCGGGAAATTGGGAGCGCGGGAAAGTCGTGGCATCTGGGGAAATGAATTCTGATCTAGCATGGGTCGTCGCCGCACTCTCGGTGGTGCCTTAGGCTCCACAGCCGGTGTGGGATCGCCCGGCAGGATGTTCAGGGAGTGTCGCAAGAAGACGAGATGTTTCGAGAGATTCGACGTCTGTGGGGGCGTGGAATGGTTGAGTGCATCCGGGTGGAAAGGGCGACGATGCCACAGGACAGGGAAGGGGGCGTACCGCAGCCTCCGCATCGGCGAGAACGTTCCTGGACTTCTCTTGTTCCTTCTTGAGCTGCGTAGCGAGCGCAATCTCGGAGGCGCGAAGACGTAGATTCTCGACGTATAGGGTAGATATTTCGGTCTGGAGCTCTTCTATGCGAACGCTGAGCGTCGAATTGAGCCTAAGATGATAATAAGGATCACTCGCGAACGAAAAAGAGCTGGCGTTACTTGGTGATGTGCTTGTTCGCGAGCAGAAACTTCTTCTTAACTGCCACATGGTCAACTGACTTGACCTCTCAGAGCGAATAGAAGCACCTTACAGTTCTCAAATTCTGCGAGTGCGTCGTTCTGTCTGACGTTCAAGGAGGGCCGCGAGTCCCTCCTGCTCATCGTTCGTGACGGCGATGAGGCTCTGACTTTGAGTCCGTCGTGCGCTGATATCGAACAATTACCCAGATCACGTGACTTTAATAGCGCGTCCACGCCTTGGAGCTCCTTCACACTGCCTTTTGGGTCCGCTTGTTTCGCTTCATAGCCTACTCATAAACGGCGTACACGTGTCCCCAACTTGCTCGAAATTACTCCCATTAATCTTGGCTCTCATCCACCGTCCCCACGTCCCGCAACCACCCGTCGATGTCCACGTCCTTTTCCAGCAACTCGCTTACACGGTCCACGTGTCTCTCGACATCAAACTGTGAGCTATATCCTATCCCGAATGTGCCGCCGTTCGTCCGATCAGGCGTAGGTGATCCCTTCCGGATTTGGGTGGACGTAATTTGGGGTAGAAACCCACTCGGGTTCTGGGCGTACGAGAGCATGGGACTCACAGGAGATTCAAGCAGCAGGTTCGCTCCCATCGGGGATTCTGTTGGATCTGAATCTGGCGCAGAGAAGTAGGACTTTACAGATTTCGCTGGAGACCGAATGTTCCTAGGAGCGTCCCGCGAAGCAGCACCGGCATCAGGCTTATCGGTTTTATCAGGAGTCAGCGGTGCGCCCAGCGCCATCTTGTAAGAGTCCATGCTGTGTCCTTCGTAGGGTGCTGGGCCAGAGTGGAGATTATCCCGGGTGCGAGGCTCATTTAACGACTTCCGTTCGGTAGAGCAGGTCCTTGGCCTCTTGGCAGCCGGTGGGGCGATAACAGAGTCATCCACATCACCATCCAGTGGTGTCGACGACACCTGAGACCGTTTTCCTGCTTGCACAAGATCAGCTGATGGCGGGTGAGAAGACCGCACATTGTCAGCCTGGGGCTCCACCGAAATGGCCTGGCAATCATCAGGAGGATCCGCAGATGCTAACGGCGGTGGCATTGACAAGGGTGTAGAGATGGGCAAGATAGGTGACGGCTTCGCCCGAACAACTATGGCAGAGCTGGTGAGTGGCGTAGATGTCTTTAAATGTGCCGGGAACGATGGTGGAAGATACGGCTATGCAGACAGTGATCAGACAGATAGGAGTAGCTTCGTATAAACGTGTCTCACCGTTTCCGGTACATCTCGAATCTTGGGCATATCATCCTTTATGGATGAGGCGCAGAGGGGAAATGTTTTCGAGGATCTAGGCGATTTCGTCTTGCAAGAAGGCACGGGAGTGGAACAGCTCCCGATAGTCGGTTGTGATAGGGAGCTTTTCCCCCTCTTGTCGACAATTGATTTGGCCACTGGTTTCACGACATTGAAGTCAAGGGTGCGACTCCGCTGTGGTACTCCAGTCTTGGGTTGCGAGACAGTAACTTCTGCAGTCGCCACGTTGGAAGAGGGTGAAGAGACACTCGCAGTGCTATCCAACACCTCGGAAGGCACAGACGCCTGCCATTTTTTAACCTTGTCCTTGGCAGCACGCAGAATAGTGGGGGAGACGCGCGGAGGACGCCATTCATACGTCTTATCGTCTGGTCGACTTGACTCTGCTGCATTTGCGCGACCGGCTTTCGTTTTCTGCGCGTTAGGTAGCGGTAGCACGTAAGAGCTGGCTTGCTGAGACAGATTGTTCGTTGCACTCTTGCGCCGTCTGATTTCCTCTCGCTTCTTTTCCCACTCCATCCATTCGGATTCTTCGTCTGGCAATATCCAATTTATGTCTTCCCCTAGCTCGCGAAGCTCGAGCTTGGGAATCGCCCATCGCCTCCCTCGTGCGCATCCGAGTTTCAACGTTTGGCTGATTCGCGTCCACTTCCCGGTCATCAACTCGTCTCCAGTCACGCGGAATATATCCTGTACTTCGTCCTTCACTTTCTGGACACGGCGCTCAAAAGTGGGGGTGCTTGGTCGAGAAGGGGGGGACAATACGTCGGTTTGAGTGGATAGGAAGAGGTGGACGTCACGCAAGAATTCGACATAGTTCCCTTGCTTTCCAGTAACACCCGTCGAGTTGTTATCTTCGAGGCCCTCTTGTACGCTGTCGACTTGATGAAGAGAAGGAAAGACGGGGGTGTAGAGAGACATTGAACGCCTCTGTAAAAACTGAGAAATATTAAACAACCTATTGCAAAAAAGTGACTAGATCAACTGGAAACACCGAGAACAGTAAAAGAAATAATGAGAATGTACCTATCAAATTTCTCAACAATCGTTGTCCAACTTGGTCAACGAGGTTGCCTGTCAAGGGTGGTAAACTTACATTACGTAAGCTGACTAAGATCATAACCCAATCGCTTGGACGACTGTTCGAAACACCTTATAGTACTTATTATAATTTACATATGCTGAGACGCAAAAGACAAAAAGAAAGTGGATCAATTGAACGGCAGAGTTCTAGACTGCGCTTAACTTGTTTAGTAACAATACAACGCTAATTGGCTACATGTGGCTGTACCGGCAAAGTCCGTAGGTGGCCATGACGTGTTCCCGTATATATGGACCCACTTAAACCCCGTCTTCTAATGACGAGAGAAGGATTCAGACGTCTGTCATCGCATGCACTCCCCTTCATAGCAAGTCCCTAGCTACATACCAACTGCAGCTTACATTTCACATCCCGCTGATCCTGGAGGGTTCACAATACCAACGAAGCCACCAGGGGGCGGTTGATTGCTATGAGACTTGAATGGAAGGAAGGCATTGTACCTGGTAGCTCCAGTAATCACTTCTCCAAACCCTGAACGCAGCAGAACCCTGGGGGACAGCAATAAACAATTGCGATCAGATCGCTCGAAGGCGCATCGCACTGGACAGCTCGGAATGCGAGGACTGATGAACTGAACAGTCAAGCAAATGACACTCTTCTTCGAGGCGTGCTGCCTTCGGGAGCGGCGGTTCTGGCATCATTGCATTGTCGCAACCGACAACTGGACCCTTTCCGGGTCTTCGCCTTCTCCTTCTTCGCTTCGGCTCGACGTTTTGCGATTATGGCCTTGATTTCCTCCTGGAAATCATAATCATAATTGGAAATGATTCCATCGTAATGCTATATCTGGCGATTTACCAGTCGTTTTCTCTTCTCGCCTGTGCGACCTCCATTCTTCCACTCAGTTCGAGGTTTTCCGGCCTGTTCAGTGCAAATGTCGGATAGTGAGCCTATTGCCTTTTGGTTGGAATCATCAAATCGGAGGAGTTGGTCACCTGTGGCTGGTGATGTTTCTCTGCCTTCCGTAACGTCTTTTCTTCTTGCATATTAGCTACCAAATGCGCTAACTCCAATGCGTCCTGTGCCCATGGGAGCGAACAAGCTCCGGTCATCAAGGCCTCGTCGACTCGGAGCACGGGCTTACCGTGCCGTGTTCGTAGAAAATTTTTGCTTGTTTTTCCTTCGGGATAGATGAAGGCACTGTAAGCGTCTGATCCGATCTTGTCATTGCGTTCGCTTGCTGCTGCAATGTTAAATGCACTCGCGACAACAGAGCCTGGGAGCGTGGTAGATACTGATAGTACACAGCAAGTACTAGCCTGATGGTTGTCCCGAACAAGATGTAGAGCGCTATGTCATCGTTAGTCAGCAATGCAAATAACAAATTTGTTAGACGATCACCCAACAAGGTATGTCAACCCCCTCCGCTATTAGCGTTTCATATTTCTGCAATCAAAGCGGACTGCTACAAGTCAACTCACAGTGGAGAGTTCCCCGTTAATTACATCGTTATGGCATCCATGTTTCTCATCCACTCGGCCCCGTTACAGTCATATGCAGGGGGACGCAACCACCTGACGACAGCGAGTGTGTTACTCCAAGTTACCACTGTTCAAGCCATCCAATTCCAAATCGATCGAGTTGCTCGTTACGCACTTTTTTTCCCTCAAGATTTTGTGAGCCAGGGCGGTTACACGTTCAACTAAGTTTCGTAGCGCCTCAGCCACGGCCGGTTCATTTATCCTAAATCGGTGGCTGTCCCCGAGTGCACCCAATTTCCTGCACCCTGATTTCGAAGTTCGGGAGCGTTCCGGGTCAAACGACCTGCCTCTTCCTGTTCTGACGACCTAAACTGATTTGATATCGTGTTCCTTATTTGATTAGTCTTTCTCGACGACAACAAGCTCCTGCGAAACCCTATCAAATCTATGAAATGACGCACGGCATTTCATTCCGCCTCTCTCTTTCTCTTTCGCTCTCACCTCGCTCCCTCATTAATCACGGGCGCGGCGTAACCTGTTCTCGTTTGGCACAGATGCGGCGGCAGGCTGCTAAACCTTAATGTGTGCCCCCTGACGCATTCATTGCTCTACTCGTCCAAATGACGATCTCATAGCATCTCACCAATGGGTATAAAGACACTCAGAGCCCGTCCATTCCATTCCATTGCTCTCCTCTACTTCGCATCCCCTCCTCGCGACCTCTTCGATAACTTATAAACTCTACCACCTAACTTAACGATCCACTATGTGCCGCTGGAGACAGTGAGTGCTATAGCCGACCGGCGGCCATCGGCGTCGCGTAGCTCACGCACACTTACCTCTCTAGCGTTCGCAACGTTTACTTGGCTTGTGGCCACGCATTCACCCTGGTAAGCCATCTGCTCTCATTTCCCGCTCGCTGGTGACGCTCAACTAATTCGCAACGCAGCCCGAGGAACTCGTTCGTCACCCTTCTCCGAGCACCTTTCATCGCCGCTTACCTCACCCCGGCAGATCGTATGCGAGAATCGCAACTGCAAATTCAGCCCCAACCACCCTCACGATTGCATGCCTCCACAATGCAAGCAGACGTGCTGGCAATAGTACGATATCCCTGTCCCCTCTGATTATTCATCAACTGATCTTACCGGTTTACCGGTCTTCATTTTTGCCGATACCGTAGTCGGCAATATCCTCAACAATATTGTACGTGGCTACGTATTCATCAGTTGCGACCGACGCTCACTCCCTGTTGACATAGCTCCCAATATCAATAGCGTGTGTCCAACCTGCCAGCAAGCGATGAGGAGGCATTGAAATGCCAGCCGCTATATTTCGGCATAAACTCGAACTGTGCGGAACGACGGCCAGTTAGACTCTTTTTTGTCGTCGTCGTTCTTCGTTGGCACATCACCGAATTATTATTTGTGTTTATCTGCGCATAATTCTTGGGCTGTATCGCCGAGGGGAGAGATAAAAATTTCTTCCAGTCATATTGTACAATATATTGAAATATATGTAATGAAAAAATGAGATGGATAAAATAAATAATTCTTGACTTGCTAACTACTATATGAAATCAGACCTTGGACAATTGAGAGAGCCTAACGGAAGAAATTTCGTTCTTTGTGAGGTGCAGTGGCGGGAAGGGGGTGGGATCCTTGTCAGTCGCGGAGATCAAAGGCAACTCGATCATCGGAGAGGGGTAATTGCATCTCCCTTGAAAGAATTAAAAATGGTGGATCTACGGCATTATATCTGTGCATCACTAATCACGAACGTCTCACAATGAATTCATGGGCTTATATTGAGGTAAGATCAAGGAAAATACCCAACTCCAAGGGGTCCGTGGAGCCGCTACGAACCCGCATCCACATCTATACACTCGTTTACGCTATCCCGTGTGCCTAAAGGGGGGTCCCTAGAAGTTACAATCATGCCGGGGCGCATAGATGGGTGATAGGAATTCCTTTTAACCGATTCGCATTCGGCGGGTGCGTCCCGGGCGACTCTTCGATACCCGGGAGCCGTGGCTTCTTGAGCCGTTTGTGGATTGCGGGCAGTCCGGTGTGTGTGGAACACACGTCACCGTGTATCTCATCACGGATACTGTACTCTTCTTTTGTGTAGATATCAGGCGAAGTATAGGAATGGTCACGCAACCTATACAAAGTTTCCAGCAGCATAAGCTATGGAAGAACACTGCCTCATTCTCACAGAAAAGGGAAGGGCTTGGGAGCTCCGTCACATATTTTGAACCCTGCTAACGTGAAGGCGGCGTGCGGCGTGCAGAGGGGAGTCACTAGACCATAAAGGTTAGGAATGTGGTCGAACGAACCCTGGCGCTCAACGCTTTTAGCGTTGAGAAAGCCGAGTGCCATTGGGATTCCCGCCAACTTGGTCAACTCACCTTTCATATGATCGTGACGAAGTAATACGGAAGTTCGGGAGTGCTGCGGAAAGTTAGGTATTGAAATTCTATTGTCCGTGCAAGGACCGCAACGCCCCATGAAGGAGTACCGCATATCTCGTCTGGACAAGTACTATTAGCGCTACTTTGTGAGATCGGGTTTCACGGCAACAACCGATGTTGATTATCAATTGCTCTCAGTGAGGATAGATCAGAATGTTCGCTTATCTGGACACCCATCTCAACGGTCCAGGCCCATCATGTCTTGCGAGTGTATGTCACGATAAAGAACTTTACCATTAGGATACCGCGGAGTCTGCTCGTGAGGTGCCTAACCACGGTACCGGTGCCATGGAGTGAGCAGACAAACAGTACGTCGCAACGTCATTGACAGTCCTTTCACAGCCCTGACGAAGGTGGCCAGGATGTTGCAAAATCGGTTCCGGAGACATCTCGTTGTCAAGAGCGGGCCGATGTGAGCTATACGATGGATGCCAAATACGACAATCGATATACCTTGTATTAGGAACCGTACGGCATAGTTGCCTTCTCACCTCCTGGAACTTGAACGTCACGGAGATTGGCAACACATGTGCGTGTGCGTCTATCAAAGGCACTGCAGCGCCAGTCTGTCTATCAAAAAAAATTATACACGGGACATATGGAGACGCACATCCTCGGGTGTACAGCGGACTGCTTCTTCGGGCCCGTCATTTTCGGGGATGAGAGAAGATCTATCAGCGGGTGCCTGCCCAACTGGTGGCGGAACGTTTGCAGATAAGAGTTCTCAAGCGATGTCAAAGAAGTTTCAGAATTCCCCGCATGGTTGTATTGCGCCGTGGCGACGTGTGTCGGCGCGGGCAACTTGTCTGTGAGGTAGAGTCCCGTTGTGTTCTGTGGAGCAGACAGTGATCTTTTTTTTTTGAATGGGAAACCTTGGTTCAGGAACCCGCCGACGGACCTTACGGAAGGGCGCCACCGACTTTGTCTAAATTGGTCGAGTGCGCTCAGCGCCGAATCATGTGCTTCGGTGTATCCTTCTGGCGGTCGGCATGTTCCTTTTCAAAGAGAGTACTTTGATTTTCTCCTGGGCTCAGCGCCGCTGCCAGGCGCTGGTGATTTTCTAGGCTTGCATACTGCTACCAGGTGAGCGCGCGCGCGCGTCTCATTGTAGCAAACAAGCACAAATATTTAATAATCAAACCTTCAGGTTCGCACAGTCCATTGTACAGACGTCGAACCTCCACGGCCGCATCGCTCGAAAAAAAAGTGCCAGGAACATTGAATCATCTGCTGATATTAAACCTTCTACAGTTTCTGTCACTGATCAAAGATAACCTATATCCATGATCTCGGGGCGTCGAAATTTAAACGACTCTGACAGGTTCGAACTGACTGATGGTGGCATACGACTAAATACGCTCGAGAACTTATTTTGACCAAGAAATGGACGCTGGCCCGTTTCAAGCCAGAATGGTATCATTTTCAGGAGATGACTGTCATGACCAAGCTGACGAGGTGGCTGGGTCGTGCTTATTTCGTCAACGAATACATATCGGAATTACCAAGGCTTCGGTCTCGATGGACAACTTGGTCCAAACAGCCGCATTATCGTTCCCTGATAAGCAAAAACCTCCATCTGTTTACTAACGGTGGCTGGAGGTAATATAATATGAGCTTGTAGATTGCGCAATCATCGGGGCAATGTTGAGCCTTTCCTTGTTGAACGGAGCGTTCATGCACTATGTAAGCTGCGTTCGTTTTGTCTTGTCTTCCTATGCTTCTCAGCTCGTTAGTATGTTCGGGGAGATGGCTACTGAACGTGATCCATTGTGTGCTAGAACTAACCTACTGTCTCGGACCAGACCGGTGAATAGGCGAGTTCCCTAGTCGGACCGCTCGGCTTCTCTCGCAGTCAATGCGATATGAAATTTCAGCTGGCCTTTGTGTGCCTCGTTTCTTCCGGTCATAATTTCTTTCAGAACCCGTTTAATCAGGTACAACTTGATGAGGTGACTTATTTTGACAGGAGTCAGAACAGTACGTATCGTCCTTTCATTGTGGTAACAACCTAATGTAATTTGTAGCCACTCTGGTGACGGCACGTTTGTGTTCCACGACACCTCCATTTAGCTATAATCGACATGTTATTCATGCAGTTCTTCCCGCAATTTCATTGGAGCTCAGGAAATCCAAGGGGCCGGTTGGATTGGGACATCGTAAATGCTTATGAAATGTGTGCGCTTTCTATCTTAGCTAATTACACTCCGCGGTTTCCAGATACTTGTTGGCGACGTGTACATCTGTACCTCCCCTCAATGGGCGATTGTGCGATGTTTGGGTCGGAAGGGTGCCAATTGAATCGCCATCATCACCGCGGCGTCCCCGTACGGGCTTTCTATAACATGGATATGCTTATTCTGGTAAGATTTGTGCTCCGTGTATCGCATGCGCCGAATCAACGACTAATGCTGCCATGGCTTTCCGGAGCGAGAACCGGAGGCGTTCAGACTACCTTGTTGTGAGTCTGAGCCGCCCCGATAACATTCAATCTGGTGTTTGAGACCAAGCATACAGGACCGTGGTCAATGGCTTGTATAGCCTGTGTGTCCGTTTTCATTTTCGATCATTATGTTGTGGTGATCATTGACACGGTTCAGTCCATGAGCTTAGCTATTTCTGTCGTATCCAGTGGCGTGTGTTTTCGATTCTCGCTTGAGCATACACTCATTCAGTTCGGTTTGGCTCGACATGAGACTCGGAGGGTCCGCTTAGGTGTTTTGTCAATGGTTGGTAAGTAACACATACCTGTTCGGATGGAGGGCATTTATTATACAGGTACCCTTTTTTGCAGCATCCCTCACCCCTAGTGTGATTTGTGACTGTCACGTAACGCCCGTAAGAGACTGGCTGTAGCGGGTTGCGGAGCATATTGCCAACATCTCAGTAGGGAAGAGCCAAAAGCACTAAAGACGGATTAAAGAAACCTGACTGGTCAGGTAGTTTCACACGTGGCAGTGCGTGGATATGTTTCGCTAATAATGAGAGGATTTGGGCAACTGGTCGCGACAGGTGGGAACATTTTTGGTGTACCTGAGTATGAACTACAATGAAAATTAACTACCCAGCGCCTTTTTTTCGCTATGACTTGTAAGGCAGGATCTGAGGTTGGTATAGTAGAATGATCCCTGACGGTTGCGTGTCGCATTCGTATTGCTGAAGCCTCGAGCTGCACCGAAACCTGTGCTCTCATCGTTCGTCTGAACCAGCGCGCCCCTCTTTTGGCGGAGATGAGCAATTTGCCCGTGGTGGCCCGTAGCTTTGCGGTCCTATATTTCTGCCCTATGTGGTTTCAAAACCATAGCTTTGATGAGCGCGGCTGCGGCAACGTCGCCACATCATGACGCATCAAGACCTTCGTCTGTTGTTCGATGAATGAGTCGCTCGTGTCTGGTGTCTTTCATAGTACCTTTACAGCACGGTAACTAACTTATGCATCGGGCGGGAGAAATACAAGACATTCAACGTCGCCTCTGATCTGTTGCTGTACACGGAACAGTCTTCATTGACTCGGAATCATTGCTTTCATGATTTGGATCCACAGCATACGTGACTCCGCATTATGGGTTTCATTTCTTCAATGGGGCATGATTCAGACTGAGGGAAGTAACAGATTCGGTTTGATTTTTGAAATGCTGTAGTGGTACAAGCTATGTTGAGGTCTATTAGACCAAATAAGAACAAGCAACGCGTGACCGAATGATTAATCGGCCGAGCGAATGTCTCAGATAGTGGCTCCAATAATAGGAGCACTCCTAGATTACTACGTAGTATGCCAAGTAGTATACTCGCTCATAAAAAGAGACAACCATCCATAGGGGACAGGAGGCAAGATAGATCATACGCTCCGTCCCCGCCTCACTTCGTCTGAGCCAGATTCCTCCGCCAAAACGGTCATAGCCTCAACAAGCTATGATGGGTACCTGGGAGCTGAGTGTCTGAAAGCACCGGTCGCTGATGATCCATTGTGTGTCGTTTGTTGCGATAGCTAGCACATCTAATGAGCAGTGACTTACTACTGACGACGTGCAGAGGTCCGATGGCCATGGTACAGGCTTTGAGCAGATTTTTCGTTGTCTCGGTGATCTAGTACACACACCGCTCCTGAAATGAATACTAGTGTTGATGATGCTTCTTTTCTGCCACTGTGCACAGGAAAAGTGTGATCTTATCCCCCCGCTTTCAATCCAAACTTGAATCATAATGATAGGCTGTGTGTGCTCCTTAGTATGCCGGATGTGGACCAGGCGAGTTGTGTCTCGTTTGTATATACTAACGCAGTTGGGAGCGTCACACGATTCCGACCATGTCTAATCGCTCCATTACAGCAGGCTGCGATGGACTCGTGCTACACCGCCTCTATCCGTGCCGTGCTTTTGCTGGGTCACGGCCTGTTCACGGCCTGTTCAACTTGCGGTGCATGTTGGGCGTTTCGTGCGAATCTGTTGCTTCAAGTTGTTGTTGGGTGTCAATGGCTTGAGCGGTTCGTAGATTCTTGATAAGAAATATAGATATAGCATTATACTAGATGCATCTCAGGTGGTCCAAGGCGCAGACGACACGATCTGAGCTACTATACGCAGATTGGACGACGGAGCAGAATGAAGGTGAGAAAGGAGAGTGGGAGGGCGAGCGCTCGATCGATGTGTAATCCGAGTACGACGGGCCCGAGGATAAGACAGGTTCTTCAAGCTGTACGAACCCTTTGAAAGAACTAAAGCTCAAGTCCACCTTGATGTATTTAATTGAATCCGCCGTGTCTCGTTCATTGCATGGGCCCATCGTGCCTCTGACAAACCTGAGTGCGAGGAAAACGAGAAGCAGAGTCTTTCATGCCGATTGGTTGGATAACGCAATTGTGATTCCCGTCTGGTATTCACGCGCCACATCAGACGTGTCCGTTCAGGAACGCGGACAATCCCAAAGTTTCTCACTAAAGACTACGGGTTCTGCAGAGGGGTATCAGAGACAAGACCCCAATTGGGTTGGGAACACTCCCTTGTTGCTTGTACACAGCAGGCCGGTACGAGTCTCTTCCATACGAATTTCCTACTCATCGATGATCGGTTAGGTTCCTCCGAAGAACAAAACGGACGAATGGCCCATACATGGAGCAAAAAATGCAAGGGTCGCGAAGAACGATGACAAACGATGGTTATTGTCAGTCAGTGAGATGCCTCCAATTGCGACACCAGGTAGGTCATTGGTCACGATCTATTCGTTTGGCAAGGCTCAGTGAAAGAACAGAGATATGTCTTAGGCACATCACTGTGACATCAGAGTGCCGGTTGACAACATGAAAGGATGAGGAAAAATAATGCAGCAACATCGGGCGATGCGGCAAGGGGCTCGCCCTTATACCAAAATGTGCGCCAGTTAGGTGCGGCTTTCCAATCTGCTCTCCGAGTCGCTGGAGCGTGGCGCCTAGTAGCCAATTGTGATTTTTAGCTACTCAGACTCTGGATCCATGGCGTCATTCTTCGTCAAATCTGAAAAAAAAGGAGACTCAGAATGGGACTGGGAGCCTTGGCCCCACATCGTAAACGATCATCTATGGCACTTTACTTGCAGAGGCATTGCTTCTCTGGACTCGGAACACCAAAAGGCTACAAAAAGCCCCTGCAGAAATCCTAGAGGACTTTTTTTGCGGACTGGTGCCTTCAAGTTGAAGCAGGTTGGTTTATGTAATTGCACAATTACAGTATGGTCATTGGTGAGTTACGCCGGACTCGCCGGACTCGGAATCTCGGATCCAGGGCCCAGCCACCTAATATATCCCAGTTGGTGCTCAACAATACGGTTGACTTGTGTTCGTACATGCTGTAATATGGGAATTACTGCCACTTCTGAGTGCGGTGCCAAACACACTTATGGAACTTATTTAGTACTCCATACATTCATTCTACCACTTAGTACTATCTATATATTGCCTACCAGAGCCGAGTCAGAGAGTGGCAGGAAAACCGGAGGAAAGTATGGTAAAGGCCCTAAGTTAACTTCCCTTTACCCAGAGGTCATAATTTTGAAGAAACTTTTATATCTCCGGCTTGACACTTTCGGCTGAGTATGGCAAATAAGTTCTTATTAAGTTCTTTTTGTTTTTGTTTTTCGCCGCCCTTTGCTGTCCGGAATAAATGCCAAACACACCCTGTGACAGTGTCCCGGATCCGTTCGGCGTTCGACACTCTGAGTCGGCCTCCCATTCGTCCGGGCCGCTTGATAAGTTGATATCTCACGCTCGCGGACACGTGATCTTCTTAGTTGGTCTAATCTGCTACCTTTCTTTCGGTGAACCTTGTCTCACCACGAATGTGTACTAGTAGCGAAACGACAACGAGCTGACCCTGCTTGACAGTCTCTAAAAACGGTAAAACGAAATTGGTCTAATTGAATATGTAGCAACCCTAGTGGCAACCTATAAGTATACGTCAACGGTACATCTCGAATGCACCCATAATTGACCACGTCCCGTTCAGTGCTGCCTTCCTTCCGTCTCGTTAGAATTCAAAAAGTACAACTAGAGCTAGTTGGGAGCAACCTAAGCCCTCATGCAATACGTTGTACGGATTACGACTAATCTGCCAGATACCTGTTGGCAGCCTGGGCCCTCCACCTTTGCGTTCTACTTTAGACGACGACATGCCAACCATACCGCCGTCGTTGCCGTGAAGTCGGGGACCGCCGCATGCGGATTCTCTGGAAACATAGAAGTGCTTATTGTAGCCAGATTTGTGCGTTGCGTAAAATCGTATGTGCCGGCCCAATAATTGACTTGCGGAAGCTATCGGGAATGAGCGGTGGCGGCATTCGAACGACCTCATCGCGAGTTTTAGGATGGGTGCCCTGATCATGGTGACAGAGTCAATCTGAACATCTCATGCCGATCATGCAGGATCGTAACGAGTTGCATGTACAATACTATAGTTTGCGCGTTCGTTTTAGTTTTTCAATTATTACGCTATACGGTGATCATTAAAATGACACAGTCCAGGGGTTTGGCCCAAGGCATATCCACCCTGTTCATTGGTGGATGTTTCCCTTTCTCCTTTGGTTATGTGATCGTCCAATTCCTGGGCTTGGTGGTCCAGTGGGGGTCTTGCCTGTGGTGGGTAAGTACTAAGTAGTGCCTGTTTTACTTTCTCTTACGCAACTGTCGATTTAACCTGTTATAACAGGTGGAGATGGACATTTACATTATCATACAACTTGAACTACCCCTTTTTGCGATATCCCTCGTTCCGATCGAGTATAATTTGTGATGTATAATTCTCGTAAGAGATTGGCTATAGCGGGTTGCAGACGGGAGGTGACCCGGAGGTCTCACACTCCTAGTGGCGGTGTGAGGACAAGCTATTGAAAGCATTTAGCCTGAGTATGAAGTTCGGTACAGACTATTCGGTATTTTTCTGGTCTACTTTATAATGGAGAACATTCTAATGTTGGTAAGGTGTAGTGGAGCGGAGCGATCAGGGATCCTGGGTGGTGGTTCTGCTTGCTCTGGCGTGTGCATTTTCGATCCAGTCGTATTGATGGAGTTACTAGTTGCACCGTAACCCGTTCTTGCATCATTACTACTGAAGCAGTGCGTCTCTCTTTTTGTGCAGATAAGCAACCTCAAGTTGTGGGTGAGCCTCCATATGCTCTGTTTTCAACGAGTTGCGGTCTTCCATGATTATCCGTGACCGGCTGGATCATGGGCGCATCCAGTGGGAGGTGGAGACGTTTTATGAATATGTGATGTTCTCACACGGGTGGGAGGCAAAACGTAAACAAAAGGTGGCGAGTATCGTGGCAGCCACCCGAGCCATCATTCCAAATGGTCAAGAATACAATCTATGGACTCCCTGCATCCCCCGCGAAGGAAAAGCTTGTCAACTTTTGCACGCTCGTGAAGTTTAGCCGCTTCCGTTGGGCGTGGAGTAGAACAACAATAAATTCCACCAATAATTAGTTGTTGCCATGTTTCAGTGGTATTGTTGCGCCGCACTGACGATTGTTCATCTTCTTGGTGTTCACTCCAAGCCGCAAAGAAAGGGCCTCTATGGAAATGCATCTGGAACACACGTGGATGGACTTACCAAGAGTACGTCGCGTCGAAGGCCGTACAATTCTATACGAAAGATTGGAAACCATACCTTGATCTCGGTATGTTCAATCACAAGGAGTCATTTCTAGCCCTCTTCGATGCCTCATCTGATCTCCCTACCATTCCCCACAGGCAACAAGATTTCAAGCCCTCGCTACACTTAAGCCTGGGCTGACGAGAGCACGCGAGAAATTGTACTTGGCTTCGAAGCGCGAAACGACGCAGGTGGAAGATAAAGCATACTCGTTGCCATTTGGCATCTTCAATGTCACCCTTCCACTCATATACGGCGATGGTAACCGGGCAGTCGGACGGTTGTTGGAATACATCCTCACGCGGTTGGATAACGCCACGATTCTCGCTTGGGCTGGGACCTCGGGGAGTAGTCACAGTTACCACCCTTTGGATCTCACTGTTTATGACTAAGGAGTCGTTCCTCCACATGTTCCCCAACAAATTGAAACTACATACCAAGATCAATAGCTTCACCAAGGTCTTGCGGTCGTCGCTTCCTGATCACTCCTTAGTTACTCGGCTGTATGAGCAATTATATCATCTCGCCTCTATCACTTCTTGCTGGTCGATTGCGACTTCCCAGTCTTGTTTTCCCTCTCGACGCCCTCGAACGTATCTCGCAACGTGATTCCGGTTCCATCCATTGTGATATTCTTGGTGACATACAGATAGAGACGAAGAGCGACTTGACAGAGATGGAGGGTCTTGTATCCCGAATATCTGGCTTTGTATCGCGCCGGGCTAATCGTTCAGCCACAAATTTAGCCGACCCGGCAACTTCTCGGCACCTTGTGGAGTAGCGCCGCAGCGCCGCTTTCGGGCCGACCTGTCCTGAAACTTGTTAACATACATACTAATAACTTGCGAAAGTCCGTTTCTTGTTGTGTGATACCCACGGTGTTCTTGTCCGCTGGAGATGACCCCTGCCACAGAACGTGATCCTTTGCTCTCCGGGACGAATGCCAAAACTACTGTTATCACCTCGAATTCGAATGTCCCGGACCAGCTCAACGCTCAGTCTTGCGTCGGTCCGCTTGATATCTCACGCTCGACTCGATATGCGATCCTAGCTGGCATCTGGTCTGCTACCTTTCTTTCTGTGAGCATGTCTCACTGGCACGAATCAGTATGAGCAACGACGGTGAGCTGACTCTATTTGACACTGGCAGGCGCTAAATAGTACGTCTCCCACTTCCCCGAAAGAAAAAGGAGTTGGTCTGATTGAATATATATGTAGCTACCTTAGTGGCAACCCGTATGCATGGCCCATCTCAAAACACATCCGTGATTGACCACGCCCCATCCAGTGCTTCCCTCCATCTCGTCGGAATTCGAAAGGTCGAATGAGGCAAGCTGGTTAGGGACATCGTAAGCACCCATGTATCGCGTCGTGCAATTCGTGACTGATCTACTTGTCTGTCCAGATATCTGTTGGCAGTCTGCACCTTTACACCGCTCTACGGACGTCTGTGTGACGTCTTCGGACGGCGAGGTGCCAACCAGACCGCCGTCGTTGCCGCGGCATTGGGAACCGCCGCATGTGGATTCTCTGGAACCATGGAAATGCTTATTGTGGCCAGATTCGTGCGTTACTTGCTTACTCGTACGTGTCGACCTAATCATTGACATCGTTCGAAGCTATCGGGAATGGGCGGTGGTGGCATTCAGACGACCTCATCGTGAGTTTCTAATGGTGTCCTGACCGTGGTGACAGAGTCGATATAATCGTTTCATACCCGATTATGTAGGATCGTAATCAGTGATATGTATAGTTTGCGCGTTCGTCGGTTTCTTTCAATTATTACGCGGCAGTGATCACTAAAATCACACAGTCTAGGGGTTTGGCTCAAGGCATGGGAGCCCTATTTAATGGTGTAGGTTTCCCTTCCTCGCGCCATCATGCAGTCATCCAATGCCTGTAGCTTGGTATGGGACTCGGCGGTCCATTGGGAGGTCTTGTCAGTGATTGGTAAGTAGCGCCTGGTTCTTTTTCCCTTACACAATCGCCGATTTATCCTATTTTAACAGGTTCGGATGGAGATGGGCATTTATCATGCAGCTACCTCTTTTTGTGATATCCCTCGTTCTAACCGAGTATAATTTGCGATATGTAACTCCCGTGAGAGATTGGGTGTAGCGGATTGCGGAGCATGGTGCTAATATTTCAGTAGGGAAAGGCTAAAAGCGCCAAAGACGCGTTAAAGAGAACTGACTGGGGAGGTAGTTTCACACTCCTGGTGGCGGTGCGTGGACAAGTCTAGCTGTTAGTGAAAGGATTTGAGCAAACTGACCGCGACAGGTGGGAGCATTTTTGGTGTTCCTGAGCATGAAGTACAATGAAGATCACTCGGTATTTTTCTGGTCTGCTTTATAATAGAGAGTCTAATGCTGTTATAGTGGAATGATCCCTGGGTGGTGGTTCCGCTCGCTCTGGCGTGTGCATTTTCAATCGCATTTGTGTTGGTGGAGCTTCTAGTTGCACCGGAACCTGTACTTGCGCCGTTCTTACTGAAGCAGCGAGTCCCTCTTTTGGTGGGGATAAGCAACTTTCTCGTATCGCTTTGCAACTTTTCGATCATGTACTTCTTCCCGACTTGGTTCCAAACAGTTGGCTTGACTAGCGCGTCGGTAGCCGGTGAGATAGCTCCTTATTACATGCATTGCAAGGCAAGCCTGACAATTTCCAAAGGTCTTCATCTACTGCCCAATAGTATCTCGATGTCCACAGGGTCACTGTTCGCTGGGTAAGCCACTGTGTCCCAAGTCTGCTTCGTCCAAACTGAATTGATGGTTTTGACAGTTGGCTGATGCATCGCACGGGAAAATATAAGATGATCAATGCTGTTTTTGGTTTCCTTCCATTCATCGGAATCGTTTTTATTACTCTTATCCACGAAAATTCTGGCCCACTACAGTCATGGTTCAGTATTGTAAGACTTTGTCCTCATCCCCCATGTCATATTAGGTTGACTATTGGCCCTGTAGATTCCATTCGGCTTTGGGAATGCTGTGGTCTTCCAAACGACACTAGGTACATAGTTTTCCTTTTCCATAAAAGCTGTCGACATTTGACCCCTTACATATGTTCATCATCAGTTGCTCTACTAGCACATTTGCCCGGTGAGTGACAGGGAGAATGCTGTATCATGTTGTTTACTTCATTGGTGATATGCAGAGGGTGTGATGGCCGTGGGGACAGGTTTCGGACAAGTTTTCCGTGGCCTTGGTAATTCACTCATATTAGTGATGTTGTCAGCCTCCACTGACCTGATGTATCTGTGTATGTGGTGGATGCAGGGCAAGTGTGCGGCGTCGCCCTCTCCTCTGCACTCTTTCAGACCTTACTAGAATCAGAATTGCGCGCGCGCATCCACGGACCGAATTCGGAAGAGGTGAGTAACTATCGAAGCATGATCGATGCATAGTGACCACGCTCATTTGCACCATAGATCATCGGTCAGATTAGACATTCAACAACGCTGGTAGCACAACTCCCGCCAGACTTGCAGCGAGCCGCGAGGGACTCATACGCCGTCTCTCTCCGTGCGGTGTTTTTCCTAGCGGCGTGTTCCACGTTGTTGGCATACATTGCTCGGATTCCGGTTAGTGTTCGTTTTCTGCGGTCCTTTTTTCTTTGGCTTCTATGTTGCATGGTACGTAAGATATTGACGATGATGCTGTTCAGATTCCAGAGAAGCAGCTGGGGGACGGACAGAAGAGTGAAGGTGTTACTCGTGACAGCAACACTGTCGGTACTGGTGAAGCAGATGATGAGAGAGTAAGTGAGTCGGTGGTGGGTACATGTACACCCCGTCCGGATCCCGAGCGTGCGATATGATGGACGGGGTGTAACTTACGAATGTCAGGCTGTAGGGAGGGAGCATTATCTCATCTGATCAGGCAGCGAGGTAAATCATCGCTGGAGATTAGGTCATTTTTAACTTGTTCCCATGCGCTCCTTTTCCTTCTCTGCTGTTTTTGTGTGCGTCGTTGGGAACGGAATCAAGTATATTCTTTGATACTGATATGGATTTATCTTCACATCACTGTAACGAATGCATCATGGGATACTCATACTCATTTTTACATCCTAAATAGACTTAGGCTGACCTCCCCCCGTGAACGTGAGTATGAGTCACGAACCTTCGTGAAGACTACTGGCCTGATGAAAACCCACACGCCGGTAGCTAGGCCCAAGTCTCACAGTTCGATAAGCATTGATCATAGCCGGGGCTTGCCTGAAAAGGATCAACCGGAAATCGCCGTACACCCGGTCTCCCGGTGTATGCATCCGCTCATATGTATAATCACCGAGACCGGGAGGAGCGTGTGTAGATAACGAAATACTCATCTTCGCTGTCTTATTTTGCTTCCGGCTAGGAACGGGCCCTGTCGAAGCTCGATCGGTGTTCTCGGGCTTCAAGATTGAAACGACGGACCTGAGGAGAACTTATGCAGAGGACAAGGACAGAAAGGGCACATGATGTGCATGATCCGGATCCCCGTCAGTGGGGGTAATCACGTGTATAATACGTACGTCAAAGTTTTGATAATAATCCCCCTGAGGTCCACGCCGACAACACGCCGCGTACCGTTGAAGTTCCTTCTCTTCCTTGTCATTTATTTTGCCGATGCGCAGCCAGAGCAAGTTTCGTGACATACATACATAGGGTTTCGCACACCCGTTTCCATTCAACTTGAAACGTCGAATGCTAGTATTCAAACATGCTTCACCAGCGCGTGTTCACGAGACAAAAATGAATATTCTGAAGAGTGCGGTGGGAATCCCTAAGGCCTGAGTGAATATTCTCGAAATATTTTGGATCGATGTCAATTTCCGTAACCTGTCAGCTCTGCGAAGCGTCCGTGTACTTATGCACGGAAGAGCGCCACAAAACAAAATCGCAAATTTAGAGGACCTGCTGGATGGACCTGCCAGTGGGATCGTTCGCTTGGTCATCGAACTATCATCGGGTTCGCATGTGAGATCGCGCCAATATATCTATATCTCCAACACACTCACCCACTGAACCCTTTTTTGGTGGCCGAGAGACACCGAGCTATTTAGCGGAAATAGACTCTTCTGCTTTATTGGCCGCCCAGATTCCCTATCGAAGCCGCTGCCCGAGAGATCGGGCGCAGGTACACACAGTACAAATACAAGCGACAGAAGGAGTTAGAGTGGAAGAAAGAAAGAAAGAAAGACAAGAGAATGGATTGATATCAGATAGAGAAAAAGGAGAAAACGTGAACAAATGAACAAGACGAGGGACCGACATCCAAGCAGAAAAAGGTACCAGCCTATCGAGTACCTTATCATGCTTTCCTCCTCTGTGCGTTCCGTCGTTCGCCCTCGACACAGACAAATGTGATCAGGACATCTTCGGTGATTGTCAGCCCGTGTGGCGTGAGGTGGATCAACCCTGGGTTCAATCGTGCTGAGGGTAAATAGGTTGCGGTAGGGACTTGTTTGCTATCATTGCTCGCCATCTGTCGGGAAGCGAGCAAAAGGGCTTTCAATGACCGATTCAACACCCACAAAGGTCCATACGTACCAACGACGAATCATTCTCAAATGACCACTTGTACGATTGCCCGTTGAGTGCCGTGAACGTCCTTGACCTTTTTAATATTTCATGTTGATGAATCAGTTTCATTTTCATCGAGGAACAAGGCACCACCAGATCAGTAAATGTCCGAGGCCATCAGACGCGATAGAAAGAAAGAAAGGCCGAAAAGAAAACACGATGTCCGTGATGGGTAGAGATCTGCCTCGTCGAAGAGCATGGGACGTGAACGAGAAACATGAAGCCACTCACGAACTGAAGAACGTGCTCCGAGAGACGCAGACTTCGCGGCCGTGGATTAGGACTGTGCCAGGTCGCCCAGAGTGCCACAACACGCGGCCGACCTCAAACTCGCTGAACCCATCTGTGCTCACCCGCTTGATTGTTGTCGCTGTCGTCGACGACGACGTGCCGAGATAGCTCGGCGTTTCGATCCGGTACAACACGCGCCCCTCTGGAGAGACAAGGACAGTGTTGAACGGACTGTCTTGTGCTAATGAAAAGTTCATGGCAGTGGGAGCGGTAGATGATGGTGGGGTGAAGTGGAAAAGCACAAGCAAGGAAGGAGGGAGGGAGGTGGCTTTTGCGGGCTGAAAAAAGGATGTCGCCGAGCGATTTCAGTTACGAATTACTGGGAGCTCGAGCCGATAGAAGCCCCGGATTCTGCCACGGTGGGCGCCCACGGGCTCAGCTCGCGATTCCACCGAGTAAGATTCGATATTTTGAAGCCATGGAGGTCAGCGAACATGACTTTGATGGATTTACAAACGCAACAAGACTACATCAACCTCGAAGGCAAGAACTGAGGCGGTGTGAAATCACGTCGCTGATTGGTTCTGCCCAAAACGGTTAAACAAGTTCACACATGTAATTAGACTCCTTGCTCGACCTTGAACTTGTTTATTTCGTTATCGTGCCATGGCCCCGGTCAATATCTGTACCCAGTCTCATTTTTTTTCTGAGTATCTAGCTCTTGGTGATCACTCCCGCGTCTTAATATATTTTCTTCGTGGCTACTATCTCCTTTGCTGTTGCGTTTCTCGTTCTCACCAATCCCATTCTCACTCATGGTGCGAATTGCTCATGGTCTAGACTTCATTCCATCCATTTATCCACACGATAAATCAACAAACGAGCTTGGTTGTAAGCTTCCACTAGCAAAGTAACGATAAGACGAGACAGATGAAATTGAGAAGCGCATATCCAGCATTACTGTCACAAGAAGATATTTATTGCTCAAAGGTCGTTCCGAAAGGGGGAGTATTACAAGGGTGGAGTCCATCGTATGTACATAATAACCGAAGGCAGTAACAATGATTACAGCACATCGACCGTACGCGCGCTGTCCATCAACTCCTCCAATTGTGTCTCTGCCTGGATCTGAACCTTGATTAAACTGTCTGTCGCAACACGTCTGTACTCCACGCGGCTCTGCGAGGCGAGCAACAGCGCACCGAATGGCTGTCTAAGCCTAGCGATCAGCCGCAGTGCACGAGCAGCTGGATCAAATCGAGGAGTGATGCCCGAGAAATCCTCGTCGATAAGAAGGCTGATCCACGGATGAACGAGCACCAAACCCTCCATCCTTGCCAAGTTGTCCTTGGTCACAATCCGTACGTCACCAAGAGAGGGAGTTATCCCGCAATAGACAGAAAGGGAAGCATCAGAATCATCTTCGGAGAGACATTCGAGTTCATCTATAGGGAAAACGAGACCGGAAAGTCGTAATCGACCAGCAATCAACGACAAAGGCGGGAGACTACACAGTCGCTCATACAATTGGGGAGGCAAGCAGGGATCAAGCAGTGACAACCGCAAGGTCTTGATGATACTATCGATCTTGTCGGTCTCGCTTAGTTGCGGGATGTGTGGGGGAACAACTTGATCATAAACAGTAAGGTCCGAAGGGAGGTAGCTGTGGTTACTACCCGGGATCCCGGTCCAAGCGAGAATCGTGACATTGGTCGACCGTGTAAGAATGTGCTCCAAAAGGCGACTGACTGCTTGGTTACCCTCGCCATATATGACTGGGAGGGCGACATTAAAGATACCGAACAACGAATACGCAATATCTTCCTTCCGCGTAGTTCGGCGCTTGGAAGCGAGGTAGAGCTTCTCGCGCACCCTCGTCAGCCCTGGTTGAAGCATTGCAAGGGCCTCAGTAGCGAACATTGTTGCCTGTTCCATCTCTGCAAGGATGACAGGCGATTCCTTGTGATTGGATATCTCCAGACCGAGGTATGGTTTCCAGTCTTCTGTGTAAAATCGGATAACCCTTGAAGCGACGTACTCTTGATATGTCCACCCACGAGTGTTCCAGATGCTCTTCCACAGAGAGCCCTTCTTCTGCGATTTGGAGTGGACGCCAAGAAGATGGACGATTGTCAGCGCTGCACGGCAATACCACTGGAACATGGCAACGACAGATTCTTGTTGAGCTCCCTTGTCACTCTGGTTAACACAGCATGTGTCGCTCCACGCCCACCGAAACCTGCGAGACTGCACGAGCTTGCAGAAGTTGATGAGTTTGTCGATCGAGGGGGATGTGGGTAGCTTGTAGATAATAGTATTCTCAATGATTTGGAATGATGGCTCGGGTGGCTGCCACCTGTGCGAGAACATCGCATATTCGTAAAACTTCCCCACCTCCCTCTGGATTCGTGCACGGTCGACCCGATCGGGGGTCGTCATGAAAGACCGTAACTCGTTGAATATGGGGACTTGTTCGAAAGCTGCTGCTTGCATTTCCTTGTTGCAGAGACGACCAGTAGTGGTGTCGATGAGTGCTCGGGGTATGTCTTGGATGGTCTGCTCGACGACCTGGCGAATCAGTGAAGTCGTGTCGAGATAACAACCCCGCATGTCTGCCGATACAAATCAGCCCATGTCATCTGCGCAGCATGAATGAGGACAACCCACCCTGGACACGTGGATCAATTGACTTTTCCATCCTCGACAGCATCGTCTTAAATGCATTGAATGCATCCTTATAACGCCCAAGGGTATGTAATACCGTATGTTTCCTTTTGTACCCTTTGTAGTTTGATGGGCCATGTTCAATTATCTAATCATACAATCAGCATCACTATCTCAGCATACTGTGCGGATCAATTTATACTTGAGTAACATTTGCAAGTTCGTCCTCCAACAATCCTATTCGCGCCTTGCAGCATTTGACTATGATGTCACTGATATTTGTCGAGTAGCAAAGCGAGAGTGCATATGAGTAGGATCCGATAGCCGCGTCATGACTCTTCGAAGCCATTTCTCTATCTCCCTCCTTTTCCAGTTTTGCGACGCAATATCGTCGAAAATCTGTAGGGGTTCTCAAATCGATCTCTGCCGCACCAATAGCATTACTCGCCGACTTCCCACTGCCGTCGCTCATCGAGGGTACTTGTCTCCTCTGATAGCTCGTTTCGCAGCTTTCGGAGACATGCAATCGCCTCCGTAAGTCGATTTTGCTCTCTGAGAACGTCACAGACCGCCCGATAGATGTAAAATTTTGCGAGCTTGAACTGAATGAAATGAGAATTATGGTGCAGTTCTAAACGACTAAATAAACCATACTTTGCCTGTGGCACCCAATGCCTCACTTGGGGAGGAACGAATCAGTGTGATTCTCGCCCATCCCATCGGCACCCCTTCCGGGGGCAAGGGAGTGAGCGACATTATAGTGGAGTAAGCTGAAATGGCTTCGTCAAATTTCCCGGAACGTGACGCCCGATCTGCTATCTCCTGAAGTCTTGATACGCATCGGTGTGTGAATTCTAAACATAGGGATTGAATATACTATTCTAAACTAAGATATGTGAACTTACCTTCCACCCAACCAATGCCTAGTTTATTATGCCTCAGATCTCCATTCATATTCACAATAAGCCACGCAGCATCATGTACGCGACCGTCAGCGAGCAATTTTTCACAATAGTATTTCTTGTCATATGCATGGAAGGCGTGTTCGCATGTGGCAATTTGGCTACCGAGTTCCTGGACGGATAGCTCGAGCACATTTATTTTTTGTGTGATGGATACTGAAATGGGTCAGAAAGCCTGAGTCACCAATTGAAGTGGTTCAAAATGCACCTGAGCTCTTTTCGCGTGAATCAACATCTGCGCGTAGTGTCCCAATGGTCCGGGTTAATCGCTCGACTGAGCCTTGAGATGCCATAAGCACGCTGCGGAGTTCCTTGCCCAACTCATCGAGATGACTGCGATCTGCTAACGAGGATGTCAACGAAGTGGGATGTAAGTCAGAGTAAACGCACTTGAACTTTCGCTTAGTCTATCCTTTTCCCTGTTGGATATAGCAAGCTGGATACGGAGTTCTTGAACGGTTTTCTCGAGATTTTCTATATCGTCCTCTGACAAAAGAGTATCAGCATAGCAGAGGCTTTCAGATAATAAAACATACTTTGACGGGAGTCAAGTTCCATAATTGTATTGTAAATATCCGGTTTTTCGGTCTTCAAGCACCGGATTTCTTGCTCCCAGCGCACCTGGAGCAGACAAAAATAAATTGACAAGGACGCGATCCTACATGAGCATTGTTACTCACGTTGTTGCAATAAGGCGAGGGAAGGATGTCATAAAGATTCTGCAGCGTGATTGCCTCTCCTCCAGCGGTCACAATATCGTACCTTGGCGAGATGGCCATAGAGTCGATGGAGTGGGAATGGTAGTTGACGGTTCCGAGTTGTTTATGTGTTTTAGTATCCCAGAGCGAGAGGGACGAATTAGCAGAGGCTGCGACGATTGTGTCATTGCATGTCAGTGCGATACACCTTGGTTTATAGTTGCTGTGAATACACCATTTCGCCAGCGTCTTCTTGGCGGATACATCAAGATGGTGAATGTCGCCATCTTCGGACAAGGCAAAGAGGTGATTGGAGTCACTCGCCCACGCGAGGGATTCGTTTCGACTCGAGCCTACTCGAATTGGAAAGTCTGAGAGGAGGACACCGTCGCTGCTGTTGTAGATCCTAACCGACTTGCACTTCCACGTGGCGGTTGCGATGGATCGCCCGTCTGGAGAGAACTTGACCGCGACCACATAATGGTCATGTTTGAATGAGCCCAGGAGTTGCACGCCTGTGAGAAATGACCAAACACTGAGTATCTTGCCATATCCTCCTGTCGCGATTTTCGTTCCATCCGCCGTGACGTCCAGCACATTCATCCGATCGTGCGCTTGGAACTCGATCGTCTTTTGGTGGTCCGTTGCATCCCAGACAATCACTTGACCAGTGAATGCTGCCCCGCAGACCGCGACGATCCACTTGTCATCTCGTGCGACTGCCAGGTTCCAAACAACACTCCCAGCGTCCATTTGCTTCCCTACCTGCTTCCCATCCCGTACTCGCCACCGTTGAATTTTACTTTTCCATCCCCCACTCACGATATACTCCCCATCATCAAGAAAAGCGACCGAATGTAGATCATCTCCGACGAGGATATTGATTGCATCCCCGTCAGTCACAACAACATAGGCGGTGGAGCATTCTCCATTCGATTCCTGAGCATTCATCAAAACCTCTCTGTTGGTCGCTGACACCTGCTGACTCTCGTCCAAGGGAAGTTCCCCACTTGACTCTGTTCAAGTTGCTCTCGTCAGCATTGTTTATGGACGGCCTTAACTACGTACTAGTAACTACTCACCATTCCTTTTCCTTGGACGTAGCTTGGAAAACATATTGGATCAAGTTCAAGTGCAAAGAAGAAGAGTCTACATCGCTTTGCGTATCACGTGCTCTCTCACTCTCACGCAATTACCCCATGACTGGGTGCTCACGTTCATCGATATCATGGCATATTCATATTGTGGTTTCTGTTTTCTCGATGAGAAAAGTGATCTAATCCGCCTACCAGTTAAGGACGGATTTTTTGTTCTGACTTTTCTTTTTGTCAGAAGTACTGTTGTAGAATAGATGCATCGCTTACGTAACACCTTAGTACCTTGTCCGCTATCACGAATAACATCTGCCGCGTCGTCACGCCTCACCCGCAAGTTGCGCTCGGCGGCATACGACTTTTCAACAAGTACTGCTGTGTTGATCCTCTTCCTGATCCTGTGCTCCAAATATGCCACCCTCGAACACTATCAAGAGCTCAAAACGCGCTCACTATACGCGCGTTTTCACATACTTTTCTCTCTCCATAACGTCGATCATCCTGAAGACGGGACTCCCGGCGGTATGAGAAAGCTATGCCACATGACCGGCGGACATGAGATATTAGCTCAGGCCTCATTTTCCAAACAAGTAGACGTCCCCTGGTCCTTCGTTTCAAACTCGGGACCAATGGCCTGTCACTTGCCTGCCCACCCCGTGAATACCACTCCCGTCGCATTTTGCCTCCACTGGTACCTGTACAACCATGATCGGTACTTCCACCCGTCACTCCCTTCGTTGTGCCACCTCAATGACCTCCTCCACATGATGTTCCAAGCAGTCCATGTCCGTTTTCGAAATCCCCGCAGCTGCAACGCAAATTTCGAATTGGGGTTCTTCGTTCCCGATCTCTTCTGTCTTCTTCTAGCTCTATGTTTCTCACATCCATTACCTTACTTACAGAGCAGATCCGCCGGCACGAGGGAGCGATCGTGTTTTTAATCCACCCGCATCGAGATTCGTCTCGGTGTGAAGTACCAAAAACACTCGCCGGGTTGACATTGTAAATAGATAGGTAGTAAAACTAGGATCGATTTGGAGGGATTACGCCAGTCAAGATGGAGTCGTTTGATTGCGGAACCGGTTTTTTATGCCCGCTCAAGACCCACAAACGATCTCGATGCGTCCGTGTTCAATCATGGAATGGAGGAACACCACCGTAATCCAGTCTAGGTGCACGTGTGCAGTGAACGAACACGGAATCCATCCTATTCCGGAACATGACAAATTGCAAACAACCTGCGGAACGTTGAGGAGAGGAGGAGCGCGACACGGGCCGTGCACCGGCGCTGTTGCGGGGCTTGACGCTCTCATTACAGAATTGAATCCTGGATTAATACTGAATAGGAAATTTTTAGGTTAGATCTGGGTACGTTTTACATATTATAATTATATTTCTTCTTTTTCTACCGTTTCGTTTCACATACAAAAACAGACAAAGAAAGAACAATAACAATGGGATCAACAATTATCATAATAACACACTTCTATACCCCAAGTATCTATCTCCCCACAAGAGTCAAAATAGGAACAGTCGCTGGTCCACACGAATGCAATGCTATCTGCCACGAATGTTAACTGTTGCATCAAAGCACAGCTCGCGAGGAAACTAACCTCATAGTCTCATAGATCATCGACGGTTACCATCGTTGACAGCCGGCTACGCTTGTACGTCCGTGGCACCTCAGGGTTGAGAGGAGGTGCCCGTCGCATCGGTTTCCCGACGGCATGCACCCTGTTTAGCAGGATTCCAGCGACGGCCTTGCAGCGCGCCTCGCGGTCCTGCGCGAGCCTCTGTGCCGTTCGCTGGCGAACGAGTGCCTCCAGATGCGATGGCCGGGGTATCCTCACAGCGAAGGAGGATTGGGATACCAGACGCGTGCGTTGGTAGGGTACGAGCTGCATCGTTTGAATCTGGGATTCGGAGAGTGCTGGGAGAGCATGGCGGTCATCAAAGGGATTCGAGTCTGCGTGAGGAAAGTGTACGGGCTGGCCGGTGGTAGCGCGAGACGGAGGTGGGGATAGCCGCCTGCAGCTAGGAGGGGGAGGGGCGACACGCCATGAACCCTTGGCTTGTCTGTCGGGCATGTCCATTACGACGCCAGCGTACGGTGAGTAAGATGATGGTTGAGGAAATCTGATGGGAAATGTTGAAATGCCAGAGAAGGTGCCGTGAATGGTGTGTACAGCGTGAATAGGAGAGGCCATGACAGAAATTAGAAAGGGGGTAACTTGAGGGAGTGGGGGAGGACTCAACTGCGGAAAAGCGGAGACGGAGACGCGTTTTATAAGAGATCAGGAGTGTACAGCCAAAAACAATGTGAAACGAACCTTCGTCTCCCACACCATAAACGAGTTGCCTCTTTCGCCATAATCAATCAATCAATCAGCGCCTCGTGTAATTTTTGTTGTTGTTTTGTTTTCTCAGTTCGTCCTTGTTGTTGGTTTTCTAATTCCGTCAGCTACCACGTCGTCTTATTGTAGTCTAGTACATAACAGCCCTTCAGTGCCCTCACAACGCTCTAGTTGAGTCAAATCCGCTCTATGCGCCAGAACGGAGTTCCTGGGGCCAGACTGGACGGTAGTACTTCTACAGAAGCCTTCACCCCATCATGCATTCACACTTATCTCAATCTCGACTCGATCCACGATGGTGACCCTCCCGAAGGGCACAACTTCGCTTATCTTTACCATCGGAGTCAGAATTGCAGTAAGTAAATTATGGCAGTTCTCTCAACCCGTCACAACCAAGGTCAAATTTTCAACTTGTTGACCTTCAAGATTATGTTCACTTCCTCGGTCGAGTAATGCGAGTTCCGCGGGCAGTTTCTGCACCTCGGGTAAGTGGCTAGCGGTCTTGAAGTTAAGTATAGGAGGTGGGCAAAACTTGTAAATTTCCGCTCTCTCCCCCACTGCATTGCAGTGTAGTATATCGGCTGAGGAGGACGCTAACGAGCAGTGCCCGCAATCACACGGACATACTTCGAGTCAGGAAACAGCATTGACTGAACCTGAGACTCGAACAGGGATTCACCCTTACTTCGCTGATAACGGTGGAGTGTGCTCACGGGAAGCAACAGTTTTCCCGTTTTTTGTGTCGCGCACTCGGTGAGATTTGCTTGCGTTGTCGAGGGGACCAGCAACCGACACGTTTCCATTGGTTCATGTTACTTCCTGGGCGTTTAGGATAACGCTTGGCTGCTCATAGGTGTACAATATCGCAAACAGGCCAGGCTGAGATTCGAAATCCCAGGCGATCCGCGGAAAGAACCACAGTCCTTACGGAGATGATGCATCGAGCAGAAGGACGACTATGCCTTGAATGGTTAACAACATTAGGAAGCCACCCAAACTAGCCGTGGGGAGGACAATCGAGCCCGTCTAGATGCGTTATCCAGGGCGGTCGCCCATTCGGATGCGTGGTCCACACTCATTGCTTTTTGATCAATGTGAGGGCAAACAGTGGCCCAGTCAGGGTCCAGTGCGCCACCGGGCCGGGATCACGTAAGTACAGTTGATACTTGGCAGGCACATCGGTCCCGTTGCCGATACAGGGCAAAAGCATATCAGTTCAAAGTTGGAGTCGACGAGGTAGCTCTGACAGTTGTGCCTCGTAAAGTGATGTTCAAACTATGATTGTTACTGTCTTGAAGAGGTCTACGTGTCAGACTAATCTGCTCATCGGAGACACATCCCCCAACCGTTTCGACCGTTTCGTACAGGCTCCAAATCAAGCACCGGGTTGAGTGCACGCCGAACGCAATCGTGTTTAATATGCATTCTTCTTGTGGGATTCTGGCCTTGCTTGTTCAGGGCCTGAATCGTCTGAATCGTATTTCAGTGCCGCCGCTCAACTCTCAATGAAAGAGTCTAACCAGAAACAGCACCCCGGGCAACCGGATATAATCTAGACCTCGAAACCCTAAGGCGGTCTGGGCCACAGATGGCCGTTCCACGGGCGTACGCCCAGATCGTGAATGGAACCGACCCCAAGTTAAGCTTTGGGTCTAGCCCTCTCAACCCTGGTTGACCGATTCATCGACGCCGCCTCGCCGCAAGTCCCGCGTTCCTCAAACTCTAACCTACTGATAGGGGATCAGATATCAGTAAACCCTCATCAGTGCCGCATCATCTTTCCCAACCAAATCACTTTTGCATAGGCATAGGTTGTGAAACAAGTAGAATTTTTTTATTGGCTAATCATTCAGTACTTCAGTTACTCGCATGCGGCTGCATTCGCTCACCTGTTTCACTCGTTGCAGCTGTACACGCGATGTTGATGTCCTTCACACCGCCCGTAGGTCCAACTCTAGATGCCGTGTTAACATATCAAAGCGCATCCTGATTCCTCTACTACCTGCTTTTTTCCTCCTGTACCACATGTGGTTTGAACGTTCCCGATGATCTGTTTTTTAATCTGCACACGTGCGCCGCATCCTCAAAATCCTATAGTACACACGATCATCCGGTTCATCCAAATTAACCGCTTCCATCGGAGTTGCAGGGCCCTAGCTTAGGAAGAAAGCTCTGCATAAAGTTTTCACGACTCTGCATTAGGACTTCATACGGTAAAAAAAGACTGCTCCCCCACGGCTTTTTGGACCACAGGCCGCGTGCCTTCAGCTCATATGTAATATCAATTGGACCGAGATGTATCATGACTTCAAGTTGATCACATCCGAACACCCCAAACTTGAAACCCGTTTCAAGCGCGGTGCGTGATGCTCAAACACTCTTGCGATCTCAGGCCTTCCCTCCCAGTGCTACACCACCGGGTCCACCAGTGGCGATACATTCGATTTTGACATTGGTCTGCTCATTTCTCACTTCGATAACCACGCGTGTGTTCTTCATTTGGGTGGATGAAGATATTTTTCTTGTGTTTCGATAACCATTTTTCGCTTAGAGTGCGTCGTGTTAGCCTTCACGACGTTGCTTGGATCCCGTCGTCTATCTAGATACGATAGTAGAACTCGGAGGTGACGGGGAGGGGTGCTGTTCACCAATCCAGTGAGGGTGAGGAATAATTCCCCGACAATTGTTCTCATCTGGATTTCCTCAGTAGCTTCCACCACAAGAATCATTCTTAACCCATATCGACTCAACTCAGCCGAGTACAAGGCTTCCGGTATACATTCCCCGGCCTTTGATATATGATTTACGGTCTGTGTGTCATTTTATTTTTATTTCTACTTTGCGCATACAATGGACCAAGTCTCTGAAATTCGAGCTGCACTGGCAGTCGAACAAGGTTCCCTGAGGCATCGAATTGGCACTTCTCTCCCCTTCTGTTGTCATTGTTACACATCAGACTGGTCTCCTAAGAATCACATGTCGCAAGGGTTGACAAAAGATGGCCCGCCTTGAATAGTGGCGAGGTTAGGCAAGCTTCGCAAAGCAGGCCGTGAACGTGAGCATGATCATTGGTGATCGAATGTATGTCACAATGATAGATATAGTCCTGAAAAATGGCCAGACGTGGTATTCCCCGCTGCCGTTAGCGTGTAATGAACTGGATAAGAGGTAGCAAGTACTGGCATGCATCCAAGACGTGCATGGCATTTTTGGTTGCAAATCGCCCCATACTACATTGTGATATAGCTCATTTCTTCGTGATTCAGTAAGAAGTTGGTGCAGAGTTCGAGGTTGTGCCATGCCATGGGGAGACAGCGTGACCCCAGTAGCCTGGATGTCTGTGACAGAGTGTGGAGGACGGGTGTGCGGACGAGCAAGGTGAGAGGGAATTATGGGCCAATCTCCAAGCCATCCGAAAGTACTTGGTGGGAGAGTCTCCTCCACTGCTTGTATTTCCATCCGTTTTGACCACACGAAATTTTGTTCAAGCGCAGTCAACTCACCAGAAGCCTTCTCAGAGGCTCGTTTCAGAATACCGTTGTATTTCCACTTATCCCAAATTAAGTTTTCTCATTTCATCTGTCGACGCTACTAAAAGTTTGATGCACAACCGATCTGTTTTTATTCCGTCTCCATTCCACTTTCGTTGCAGACACATGATCACAAACACAACAACGATGAGAGCCAACTTCAATGTGGTCTGGCCACACTGTTTGACAATACACATGTCCTAGTGGCGGTGAATTAGGTGATCACACCTTGATGACCTGGCGTGTCATTGTCCGGTCATCAAAGTAAAGGTTTTTCCGGTGGGTCAGAATCACAGCCTTGTTATCAGAATGTGACGCATTAGCCTTCAGTACGATGCTCGCTTCCTGTATTTGATTTTCATGTAGGGGCGAACCATAGGATTCGGTCGTGATCTCGATGGTATCGAGGAGGGGAAAGCCGGCCAACAATTTGATGTCGCACTGTGCAAAAGCTTGTTGGTACCAGCGCATGCACCAAAGCAGAATGTGAAAGAGAGAGCTCACCTTTTCTCCGTGGCCCACTTCGATGTATCTTAGGTCAGGCAGCAGCGGAACCAATGCTATTGACAAGAGGAATCACGCTCACGCCATAAAAATGATAGTGATTATGGAACGTACGAGCAAGAGGTGCCGAAATTCCTTTTAGTACACGCACACGACGACAGTCACCCTTGATGAGAGAGTCAACAATCTCTTTCTCGTCTCCAGGTTCTTTTATGCAGACCACTTCCTCGACATTGGGGAGAGACACAAGAATACCATGTGCAGTGTAAGGTAGAGAGACCTTGCGCACTGAAGGAAATTGTTGGCCTTGGAACCCTTTCTCGATATCAACGACGACATATGGCATATCCAGATGGATGACTGCCAGATGGGGCATGAACTCCCAATGTTAATGTTTGTGGATTGCAGAAGAGAAAAAGGTATCCGCACCTTGGATACAGGTGAGATTGGCCATTTTGCTGAGACAAGCTGCGAACGCAGGTGCCACCTTGTCAAATCTAACATTTGTTAGAACAACAGTCACAACCCTAGGACAATCAGTTGTTGCGTTTCTCGCAATCAATCCAAATGTACAACATAATACACACTGGATGAAGGGGTACAGGTGGGGGCACGTATCTAAGACATGTATGGCACTGCCTTAAAGAGCAGACAATGAAATGCCCAGTTATCTACTACCAGAGCATTGTCACAGTAGCACTTGGAGAATGGGGCAGTGCAAAGTTCAAGTCTGTGCCATAGCATGGGAAGAAGGCGAAACCGCAACGACCTGGATGTTTGTGATAGCACACGGAGCACAGGTGTGCGGACA
This sequence comes from Rossbeevera pachydermis, assembly GCA_038090155.1. Lineage (NCBI taxonomy): Eukaryota > Fungi > Basidiomycota > Agaricomycetes > Boletales > Boletaceae > Leccinum > Leccinum pachyderme. The sequence continues at coordinate 43,765 of JBBPME010000089.1, forward strand.
AGCGAGGTGGAGGGGATCACCTGTGGGCGGGCAAAACCAGTGAACATGTCCGACATGGTCTTCAGTGAGAGTGGGCAAGTGAGAGATAATTTCATTCAGGACATCGTCTGGTACACCTTCCAAGCTGGCAAGAGGTAATTGACGCTGGATGTTGGATGCCATGAATTAGGAGTTGATTGGACCAAATAACTACAAGCAAAGTGGTACGAGTGGTATAATTTTGTGATTTTCATGGGACTTACCAGGAACCCATTCTCTGCCCTTCAAACCTTTGAAGCGGCTGCTGTGGCCTTACTTAGCAAGGATACAAAGGTATCGCAGACCGGGTCAAGGTTTACTACTTACTTCAGAAGGGTATCAGCTCATCGTTTGAAGCCAGCTACGCTCCACTTCCAATCTCTCATTTTCCCCGGAAATGTCAGACCGATGATGGTCCTCTGAGAAATGCATTGTTTTTTTTTTTTTTTTTTTTTGCATCTGTCTGTGCGACGTAGCAACATTGAACGGCTGCACTCCATTTCCAAATACACAGCTGAAGAAATATCGAATCGGCGAACCTCTGTTGCCTACTGATCGGGTGAGGACGAGGAGCAATTCCGCTGACAATCGTTTCCATTCGGATTCTCTCAGAAGCTTCCAGGAAAGCGTTCCTCGTTCTCAAAGGCAGTAGTCCCACGAAGCCACCAACCATAACTACTGCCCTTCCACTCCCTCTCGTTCCTGCTGTGCGACAGCACTGGATGCGATTGTTGCCCCAGTGCACATTAACTTACAACCGTCAATGTCGCCATCGTGAGAGTTCATTTCGTTCGGAATGGCAGGCGGTCCTGACCACACCAAGTAGTTCGTCTTTGCCGGTCAGTATTTTCATACAGAGGCAGCCTCTCAACATGTTGGAGATTCTTGGGACTGTCGAGCTGAAAGATCTGATACTTCCGACTCGTTACTATAGATTTCAGCCGCTCATCGTACGTGGTCTTTTCTCACTTCATTTTCTAGACGAGATAGTGAACAACTATTTTTAATGATGTGGATCCAATCAATCTCCCCTCCATCTAAGATGCGTTGCAAACACATGACAGTGAGAGCAATGCAGTCTGACAACGCCCAAGCCCTACTAGGAGTGATCACAACTTGATGACCTGGTGTGTCACATTTTCAACTTGCCTGAAAAAATATTTCTTGTGGGTCCGAATCACTGTCTTGTTATCAACATGTGATGCATTCGCCTTCAGGACAATGCTCGCTTCCTCTATCTTATTTTTATATAGGGGCAGATCATTGTGAGAGCCTTCACTCGTGATCTCGATGGTATCAAGGAAGGGAAAGTCGGCCAACAATTTCATGTCCCACTATGCAAAAGTTCATCAGCAGTTCAGAAAGGAAGAGAGATGGAGCTAACATTTTCCTTGTAAATCTCGACATACCTCAGGTCCGGTAGAAGCGGGACCAATGCTGTCGATGAGGAGAATCACTCCCGCACCGTCAAAAATGATGATAGAGAAGGAACATACATGCAAGAGGTGCTTTAATGCCTTTCAAAATGGATACTCGATGACAGTTGCCCTTGATAAGGGACTCGATGATCTTGTCTCCACTTCCTTCTATGCAAACCACTTCCTCGACATTGGGGAGAGACTGAAGGATGGGATGGGTGGTACAAGGCAGAGAGACTTTCCGTACTGAAGGATATTTTTGGCCTTGAAACCATTCTTCAATCTTAACGGGAGAATGGAACTGGTCCATGCATATGACTGTCGGAGGAGGGTGTGTGCCCCTAATGTTCGTGCACTGCAGGAGAGCAGATGGTAGAACGCACCTTGGATACCTGTGAGGTTGGGCATTTTGCCGAGACAAGTTGCGAATGCAGGAGCAATCTTATAGGACATGAAATTCGTCAGAATGACAGCTACAGTACTAAACGACGGATGATCATCGATCAGCCGTTACAATGTGAATATATACATGACTTACTAGATCAAAGGGTTTAGGTGGGGGCAACTGTCCAAGATGCGCATGGCAGCCTCAGTCCGCTCAGCTACCCAACTTGGACTATTCAGGGGCATGCTCCTCGAACCACAACACTTGCAGATAGGGACAATGCAAAGCTCAAGCCTGCACCATGCCATGGGGAGACAGCGAAACCGTAACAGCCTGGAAGTTTTCGACAACGCACGGAGCACAGGCGTGCGGATGAGCGAGTTGGGGGGAACCGCTCGGCTTGGTTCGAAACAAGTGAACAATACGTGGCGTTTAGTAAGAGCGGGCAAGTGAGAGAGAATTTCGTGCAGAATTTCGACCGGTATGCCTTCCAAGCTAGCAAGACGCGGTTGGACAGCGGCGGGCGCCATGACCATTCGATATGGTTCTTGTAGACCTCCACCTGTCACGCGCAACACCCGTCACCGGTTCACTCGGCTTACCCTTAACCCTAGTATGTCAACTGCGAAGTTGAAGTTGCGTTGCGATTACACTTGGTTGTTATCAGATTACCGTAAGCGCTGTCTCATGGATCATGGATGACCATGGGCGTCAAGGAGGGGAAAGCTAGTCAACATGTTTTCGTCCTACCTGTGCAAAGCTTGTTGGCATCATCATGTGTGCCAAAGCAAACGCCAATGAGAGAAGTCCGGGCATCACCAGCACCTCTCAGTGTAGGCGGCAGGCAGACCTGATTACTGTCTGGAACGTTATGATGACGGTCAGGGGGTGTATCAATATCTTTCGGCGTGCGCACTTGACGACCGTCAGGAGCCTGAGGCAGCCGGAAATAAATTCTCCCTCCCGTTTCCTTCTACGTGGACTATTTCCTCAGCGTTGCGGAGGGACTGAAGGATAGGAACAAAGAGCAGAGAGAGTGACGAGAAGTTGGCAGGGCGGCGCCGGTAACTACATAGTACCCACCGTTGCAAACCTGAGACGATATGATGCGCCCATTGACGCCACTATCTAATCTCAATCAAGTTCTCGAACCTGCTTTCTTTGACCTTGACCCCTTGTCATCGTCTCCATTGCATTACGGACCAACAACGCCGACGACGCCCACCATGCATCATTTCATCACGAAAATGTCGTGATTACTTCATGATGGCTGAAAGTTGAAGAAAAATCTGGTCGTTCCTTCTCCCGGTCCGCGGTCCTGGTCAACCCCACCTGTGAATATGAGTGTAACATGCTCAGATTATTCGCGAATGCTGGCGTTCGCTATAAGCAACCATCCCTGCTTCCCCAATGCGACTAAACTGCAAAAAAGTAGAACAGACGGAATGGAATATTAGCAACGTTGCGCTCCGTTCGCGATACGATTGTTACACAAAAAGGAAAGAAACTAATTCTGCTTCCCATATTCCCCATACCCTATTTTTTTTCTTCGCTCTTGTTCTGTTTTCTCTCGTTCTTGTTTCCTCGGTTAGTAAAGAAAAAAATGCAGTAATGATAAAATTCTGTTTGAAAGAGAAAGAAAAGAAATTGGAGTGTTGATATATCATGTTGATGCTGATGAAGCAAGAGAATTTGAAGTAAAAATGTGCAGAGAAGGAAAAGAAACCCGATCCAACGCCAGGGAGCATGACAATACAAGCTTCAGGCATACAAATCGAAAAAAACGAGGAGAGAAAAAGAAGAAAAGGCAAAGCATAGCGTTCAAAAACACATACAACGGATCAGCATACACGTCACGTTAGAACTTCCCTAAATCTAGCGCGCGTAATGATTAGAAAGAAAGACAAATCGAATAGTGTAGAGATGTAGAGAAAACGGGTATCGAAATTCAGTCTAGTTCTATTACGGGTGAGTGAGAAACACACACCTCATAGCAAACGGCGCACGACATGGTTACAATAAAAGCGCTCATTCTGACAGAGTGGTGGACAACGCGGATCGGACGTATTCACGAGCGCCATTAGCAGCTGTTTTCCGCTTCGCCAGTGGTCGCGATGTCTCGTTTCTCCGAAACACCATCTGTGCCACCAACTGCGACATGTTACCAATCACGGCTCGTCGACGCACTTGGTCCCGATCTCGATCACATCCGGGTGGTGGGGGACTATGTTGTTCCTGTGTCGGACAAATCGCAATGCCGTCCCCAAGCCTGAGCCGCATCAGTGCGCCAACCTCTTTACACCGCTCCCTCTCACGTTTGCGTATTTTACGAGCCTCGGCCCGCGTGAACAGGTCCACCTCTTCCGTGAGCGACTCCAAACGCCTTGCGGCGCGCTCAGCGGCGATGGACCTCTTCCGTAGGTCGAACAATTTCGCCAGTTCCGGGTCCGTGATGTCCTCGGGCGAAAGGCACAGATCGAAGTCTTCTGGGGACGGAGAACGTGGCAACGGTACGTCCCTCGGATCGTCGATAAACAAAAGTGGTTGGTTAGGCGTGGAGAAGAAAGGAGGGTGATGTGAAGGCGAGGGCGCGATCCTCGGTATCAGGTCGTCGTCCGTATCCGCACCTGGCAGTGATAGCAGTGGCTGACCGGGCAAGGTTGGCGCTAGATCGCTCATTAGGTCGTCGCTCGTTTCTATATCGGAATCGGGGAGACCTGAAAAGGATCTTCGGCTGGGAGAAGAAGGAGCGATCTTGGGGAGACCATCGTCCTCAAGATCCGGGAGATCGAGCCTTGCTATTAGGGGCGAGCTGGGCGGGGGGAGTTCGTCGTAACCGGTGAACGATGCAAACGAGGAACTGCAGGTGGATGAAGATGAAGACGGCGGCTCAGGGTCCGATTGAGAGGGCCAAGATACGCTAAATGGAGCCAGTAAAGAATGGGACGCATCGATATCGACATCAAGTAACGACGAGGGCTCATGGGGTGATCGAGGTGAAGGGTATTCCAACGCAGGTGATACGGGCGAGTCACAGACAGAAAAGAGCGTGTTTGACTCTGGGAAATCATGTATCGAAAGTGCCTGCGGGCCTGGAGGATCCCAGCTCGGGGAAAGTGGTGAGAGGGGAAGCTGGGCAAAATGTGGCGATGGGTACTTTGATAGACCAGGATAAGGTTCATCGGTGTCGCATCCCTCGTCGATCTCCTCGACATGATTATCATAATAAAAGGGCATGTCGAGGTCGGCATCGGGCAAATTGAGGGTCGGAAGTGGCACCGTCGGTGGTGGGGTGGGCGGCTTTTGCGAAGCCAGGTCCTGCCGACGCATGACGGGCGGAGAATCGAGAATACCGACGAGATGGGTGGAATACAGCGGTGCGAATTCGCCTGCTTCTTCTGCTTCTGACAGAGAAATGGTGGATTTTAAGGGTGAAGAACTCGACGGCGAACAAGGGTATACTTTGAGAGAATCGGTGCACAACAGGTGGGAGTGCCCACGCTGGAGGGCGTTGTAGCGGGTAAACCTGAAGTGGGGATAGTCCGGTTGTGGACACGATACGATAAAGGTCGGATCGAATGGATCGCTGGACGTAAGCCACGAGGGAAAGGATGGGGACCGACTCAAGGAAGGCCGCGAGAGGGTAAACCAAGGAACGTTGCGAGCGGCGTGCGAGGAGGACGAGAGGGTATCTGCAGTAAAAAACTCCATGGTATACTTTGGTTGGGCCGATATTCAAGACCTGTGAAAAAAAATAGAAAAAAAAATAAGGAGTGGGTGGAGGTGAATTAAGATGAAAAAATGTTGTAGGCATTGAGGAGGGGAACGTACAGTAATTGGACATCAACAGCACGTACGCATCACTCTGGAAAGGAAGAAAGAGAGAAAGAGGGGCGGTGGAGGGGCGGACTAGGTACTATGGCGCCTCGTGTTCAAGTTCTGTGGCTGAGAAAACGTGTCGGTGATTGCCCCGTCGTATTCCCATTTACTTACACCAAGAAGACTAGAAACGTACGACAAGGCTGTAGTAGTACACACGTACAGTACTCGTTATTCTTGTTCAATCTCGTTTATTTTTTGTACCTTCGCCATCAGCGTTTCTTCCCCCTCCGTCGCATGCGGCTCCAGCTCGTGTACCGTCACCCCCCTTTGGTTCAGCGCGTAAGCCCTGCACGCGTCCGTGCTTGCCTTCAGCTCCGGATCATCATGCCGTAGTGCCACCACCGCGAACCCCGGAAAATTCATCTCTACAATCTTCTTCACCTTCGGCAGTAGGGTCGGATCAGGCGAGTACGTTCCAGAGTTGTTATCTATCACCAGTTCCCACTCTACCTCCTTGTCGTCCATCACCTCCGAAAATTGTCCCCACCCTCCGACAGGCCGCGGATGGAACTCCCCGCTGTACCACACTGCCTCCGCGCAGTTGCTGTGTAGTGCATGTTTAGACGCAAAGTCTACAAAGAACGCCGCTCCGGTCTCGGAGAATCGGACTGAATTATCGTCCGTCGAAATGACGTACGTGTACACGGCAGGTTTGATGCGACGCACATAAGTCGGAGTCATCCCGCCAGTGGAAGACCGGCGTATGCCTCCGCGAAACAGGGTGACCACGTCCTCCGCTGAATTGATGACACCAAACGCGTTCGACACTGATCTCGCGTATAGTAAGCGATGTCCAGCTTGGATGCTGGAACGAACCGCGAGGGATGTAGGTCCCTTGAAGATGGTTTGTGCAGCCTTGTACTCGCGGTTCCAATGCTGTGTTCGATCGCCAAAAATTTGTGGGATCCCCTTGATGTAGATCTTCCAGGTCGAGTACAATCGGGTATCCCTGAGCTTGATGAGAGCACCCACTGACGACGAGTTGTGGCGCGAGTAATGGATAGGTCCATCAAACAGGTATGGAAACTTTACGGGATCATCCTGAGATGGCGACGAATCGATCTAGGCAGTGTATCAATCAGACTCACTCCCGAACAACGACAGCAACCAGCATTCGATCACCTTTAGCCGAAAGGTGCCTCTGCTGTGGACGTGTAGCGGAGCATGAATCTCTACATCCTTGGTCTCGGGGTATATCGTCGTCTCGAAGCTCCCGATATAATTGTCCATCACATTTATCAGCCTGTGGTCTTTATCCATTATCTCGACAGACAAGGTGGCGGTCGTCGGCACGTTCTTGACTTTCCAAACTTCATCCCAGACGGGGTTCGATGTGTCATATTTCACCGAGGATCTAAAGTGAAACCGTCAGAGACAATAGCTTTTGGTAATGGGCGAAGAGAACACGCACATGTATGATAGCTTGTGATCGAGGCTCGCACGGAAGAAAGGGTCCGTCGTCCCTGTGACCTTCATATTGGGCAGTTGCGAAGCATGCATGAACTAGCTTATCGGCTCAGATCCACAATGCGGAGAGTCTCACATTAGCCAACCGACCTGGATGGTGAGATCAACGTATTTAATTTCGACACCGAGCTGGTCTCTGACCTCTTGCATGGAGCCTTCTCTCTTGACTGCGAGGGTTGCTAGAACATGCGAGTGGACTAAACCAGCGATGTTAGTCAGGCCTTGGACGGGGGTGGGCATTGTCGACACGATGACAAACTCTGAACGTAATACAATCGATGATAAGTACACATGCAGAGCCCGCAGGCGGTGCGCGGCCATCCGAATCATTGAGCGCGCTCAGGCTGTACCCTCATTACATAAACCCTCACATATGCTGTCCCCTGTTTCACTCACCAGCCGTACTCCAGGGCCAGTGGAAAACGCCACGAAGACAAGACAAGCCCCGCACGGAATTCCCGCTTAACACAACACTGACACTGGCACGATTCACTTCCGTGCGCCGCCGAAACCAAACGAATGGAAGCAGGGCAAAGAACCTCAGAAGCACGATAAATTAATGGAATGCACTCACTAAATCAGCGCCCGGATTTGTTGTTGTCGAGATAACTTCTCAACTTCTCAGACAATATGTTGTTAAGTGGAGGTGGAAGCTGGTCAACAAGGTGAGATGTAATACAACCTCACTGGTCCTTGCACAGATGTACTAATTTGCTGACTATCTGCACCACTTCTAACCACTACAACACAGAAAGTTTCATCCTTTAAGTTGAAAATTGCTTGCAACAAGCAAGTCAGTCCAGGTTACCTAGTCACCTGGTCTAAAACCCAGAGTTCGTTATTTATAGTTGTACTAGTCCCTGACTTCGGATATCGATATCGATCAGCGTGGATTCGAAATCAAACATACCCTGAGGTGAGACTTCTTTCCTGACTGTAGCTAATCTATCAAATCATGGATATGAATACTTTCATCGGTTCTGATTGCAATACCTCAGTCCCAGTACATTCCACTCAGTTATCTGGCGTGCCATCGTCGCAGTCCGACTCTCGTACACGGAAATCGGGGTATCCAACGTCGACGCATGCTCGCATTTGCTCGCCATACCGAATCGTGAGCCAAATCAGGCTGTCTCGTCCCATCAGTCCATGCTCCACCACTTCCGCGAGAACACGTACAGATATCCAATCAAGGCCAAGATGCCTGCGATGGTGTTCGTCGCGACTACACCGATCGTTTCCACGGCAGGTATGCACAGCGTAGACAAGGCTGCGAGAAACAACGACCGGAACGCTCTGATCTAAATAAGCGACGTGCACGACGACCGGTCGACATTTAGGACAAACTTACGAAATAGCGGCCACGACTTCAGCGCTCCGCGAGGGCACAATATCGACCGCATATGCTCCGATCGTGTTTAGAACTATATTCACCTAACGGATATTCCCATCAGTGGCACACTATATCCTGGGTATCACTCACTCCTGTGCCGTCGTTGAACAAGCACACAAGGTTGATCACCAGACCGATAGCCCCGTTGATGTACGCAGTCGCGAATCCGGCTAGGGTGACAGATGTGGGTACCAGCACCAGGCCCACAAGCCATGCAGCACGCAGGCGTTCCTCTGGAACCCATGTGCGATTAGATTTATCCTTGGCCTTCAGCACCACCGCATCCGACAAATGCCCGCCAATCGGAGCCCCGACTAAACATATAAATAAGACAGGAAGCGCGTAACAGACCTTCGAGACGCACCGATGTTACCTAAACCACTGGCAAGAAAGAGTACCCCGATCAGGCTCTCGCTGGTGATGCCATATTTAGCTCCCTTTTAGCACGTCAGTGAGAGACGAGGAACAAAGCCACGAGCATGCACACAATGGTATATGCAATTGGCATCAATAAGACTGTCGCATTCGACACGTCAATAATTGATTGTTAGTAATCTGCCCCTGTATGCAACGCACCCAAATCCGGGACGAATACGAGCGAATTTGCTAGTGCCTAGATGAACGAATCAGGCGATGGTATGACAGCTGACGCATATATCATGAACCCAACTTACGACTACAATGATGTTTGGACTACGTAGGAAAGCTAGGCAGCGGAATGGATTGATCCAAACGAAGGCCTTCTTTTCACTCTGAACCTTGTCAACTCCGCGTGTACCAGGATGGGCGGTTTCAGGTAAGAAGATGAATAGCAGCAATGTTTGTATTATACCCCAGACACCCAGCGCAGCATGGAAAGTGCGCCATGACAAATACTGGGTGAAAATACCTGGATGCTCATCCAAGGGTCAATATCATCCCTCAAAGATGTCGTAGCGAAATGTCACCTCCAACGAGCGGCGCAATGGCGAGTGCAAATAACGTAGCCTAGATGACCGACACTGGCATTGAATCGTTAATTCGCCATAAAGGGTGAACTTACGCCGGCAAAAATTCCCATGGCAGTCCCACGTTCCTCAGATTTGTAGATGTCTCCGATAGTGGCTGATCCAATGACATAATTGCCAGTACATCCAAACGCCTGTACGAATCGCCAAATCAACAGACTCGTGAGGTTGGGGGACATCGCGACAGCGAAACTACCAAGAATGGTGATGGGCATTCCGCAGAGGTATACTGTGCGTCTGCCATCTGGCCGAGAATCATATGAACATCTAAGTCAGCCTACAAGAACCCCTAAGTGCGAAGGACAATTACGCACAGAATGACGAGTATCCTGACCAGAACATCATGCTGAAGGCGGTTGTAAATATGACTACGCTTACACCTAGACTACACACGCGGGTTTACGATAAAGTTTGTCATTGGAAAATGACGTACCTCACAGCGGCAGGTGTTGCATCAAGATCCTTTGATATTTGAGGTATGGATGGGACAAAGCACCCGCGGACAAACACTGATATAGATTCGATGGAGTAGAAGAGCACCAGGATGAGAAGACAGACTGGGAATAAATTCAGTGAACGATATGATAGCCAGTATGAATCCCTTTTGCTTGCGACTGAAGCGGTCGTACACGCCATCTTGAATTGGGAGATAGTGTTGCAGCTCATCTGCTTGCAACAAAGGGCTTTGTTCGGTAGCCATGAACTTGAACTGGAGCCTTGAGATTAGTAATGTAATGTAGTAGTTTGCTATTGTTTACCCCGATGGATCTGGGCTTTAATTACGGAGGTTGCAGATCTGCAACGAACAACTGGTTTCGTCACTCTGGATGTCCAACTTACTCGACGAAGAGGAAAAGATCGGTCTGTGCGCACATTGCCCGCCCGATTATCATGCTGGAGATCCAGCAAAGTTGCCGACACACAATTCAGAGAATGGCAATGGTGAGCAGCCCCGACTTCTGGCAGTCAGTCTCATCCTCTCATCATGGCCCCGCGTTGCGCTCCATCATTGGCACAGTTCATTCTCTGTACGTACAACATTCCACACATTCATTATCTTTTCATTTCATTTCGATCAGTTTTTTTGGTATCTATACGGCCATTCCAAAATGGTACCATGATCTAATCGCGGCAGAGCTACTCGTGGACCATCTCAACGAGCAATCGAAGGGTGGAATGGAAGAGGTAGCTCAGTCGCGGCGTCCGCCGCAGAGGCCCCACATCCCCTACCGAATAGCATGCTGATCACCATTCACTTTCCAGCGATACCACACGGCGTCGGTGTCGGTGGGTTCCACTTCACGCCATTAGGTCCCCAGCGCGACCCTCAACCTGATTTCAATATTGGTGGTCCTACTCCTCCTCGGATGGGCTGGTCATCAATACATGTAAGCGAGCTCAATTAATCTTTCTGTAGAACAATCGGTGCTTCATTCACATGACACCTTCCACAGATTGACCAACGTCACAATAAGCGACTATACCCGAACTTCTTCAGTTCTCGTTCTGATCTTATCACTGATCAAAGAGCACAGCGGTACCGACCCCTTCTTATTGGTATCCAACATTTTTATTCGTTTGGTCTTATTCGTCTTGAATGGAAAAAAAAACTACTATCAGAGGTTCGAAATTACCTCTACCTCTGCAAACCTTTGACCAATTGGAGTTGGAAGTGTTCTGGCTCATTCACTTTTGTGTCGTGGTATCTTCGTGATCAGACCATGGTGCGTGAGAACCAGGTGTCCAACCTCGACGTATGCTCTTATCTGCCGGCCATATCGTATCGTCAATCAGACAAGACTGTCTTACGTTGGTGAATGTTTGCGGACACGTACAACAAAGCTCAGGATTCTCACGATACTGTTCGTTGTGCCAATCGTTTCCACTGTAGGTATGTACATCGCAGACAAGGCCGTGATAACGCAATTGCAACGCTCTTGGATAGGTAGGTGATGTACGGAGGATCTACGCACTTACGTAGGCAAGATAACTTACGATGGAACCACATGGCTTCAGCACCCAAGGTATCGAGTGAGAAACCTTGTGACACACTCACCCTGATCACCCGATCGTCCCGTCAATGATAGGTGGCAAATGACGTACTTTACAGCAGTGGTAGCATTGGAGACACGAGGTATGCATCGGACGGAGTAGGCGCGCACAAAACAACGCTGGAAATCAATGTGAGATGGGAGATACACTTGGAATGAACCCAATGAGCGACACGCATCATCGCAGGGATGACTTGCCTTTGCTTGTGGTTGAAGCGATCATACACATCCTGCGTAGAAGATCAGGCTGTGGGCGACCAGCTTCCAGTAACCAATGGTCCCGTTCTGTAGCCACAGGAAGGATACAGGTGAAAGAGTGGAATGATCGATGGTACCTGTTCCCCGCGGTGGGTACGATGTTGCGAGTTCGTGTGAATGACGATCTACAGCATGAATGCATCGTACAATACGCCTCGCAACATGATAGTAATATATGAGGTGATCTGGCAAAATGAACTCACTCGCTGGTGGGGGCGCCAAAAGTGGGAACGCTTGTTAGGCCTTTGCATGTTCCTCAACATTAAGTCCTGCTACCTCCGACTCTCCAAGCGCATAATTGAAAAGGCATCTCGCGAGCAAACATTTGAACTCGTTCGCTATAGCACCTCGCCTGGCAGTTCGAGAGATCTCTTGCGACCAAGTTACTTCAAAATGTGGCTGAAGACCATCCCTATTGGTGGCTAGTTATAAATGAAGATTCCTGCGTGCCATGGTCCCGATAGCGCATCTCGTTTGCCGCGTGCTCGATTGTTTATGCGCTGGAAAGGGGGATGCTCACGCACCTGATACAAACGTCCCGAATTCGGAATCTCAGCAGGAGTCTCAAACCAGACGACCCTGCAACCCTTCTAACTTGTAATATGTACACCCGAACTGAAGCAGGCTTTGGTTCTCCTTTCATCCGCGCTTGCCAAGCTACACGCAAGCCAGACGAGGGTCGAAGTATCGGACCGAATACAGAAATACAGAAGCATATGTTTGTACACGCGAGATCCAGAAACACTTCATGAAACAAGCGACTGATCCAAACACATCATTCGTTGTCGTCGCGACCTGACCCTTGCTTATCGAAATCAGGGTATCCGACGTCGACGAACGCCCGCATCTGCTCGCCATATCGTATTGTCAGCCAAATCAGGCTGTCTCACTTTGTCAGTCTATGTTACAGAACTTCCGTGAGAGCACCCACAGATATCCAATCAAGGACAACATGCCTGCGATAGTATATGTCGCGGCCACGCCAAGTAATTCCACGGAAGGAATGCACACCGCAGAGAAGAATGCTATAAGTAACGATCGCAACGCCCTGACATACGTAGATCATTGTTCATCAGAAGAGCGCAAACTTTGCAAAGACAAAACTTACATGACAGCGGCGTTAACTTCAGCACTACGCGAGGGTACGATGTCGACCGTGTACGCCCCGATCGGAGTTAGAACCATATCAACCTAACGGACCGTCGCATCAGCGTGCCGCATTATGATGTCCGAGAAAACGATTCACCCCGACGCCGTTTGTGAAGAGGCAAACAATGTTGATTAGTAGACCAACCATCCCATCGACGTATTCCATCGTGAACCCGGCAAGGATGATAGAGGTGGGTACCAGCAAAAGACCTCCGACCCATGCAGCACGTAGACGATCTTCCGGAACCCATAAGCCCATACGTTTTTCCTTGGCCTTTTGTACCACCGCGTCCGACATCAGACCGCCAATCGGAGCCCCGACTGTACACGTAAATAATAGGACGCCGAGCATGCAGGCGAGAACAAACCAAAGTTGCCAATACCGTTCGGAAGGAAGAGAATACCGAGCAAGCTCTCGCTCGTAATGCCGTACATAGCTCCCTTTTTGACAAATCAGCGAGAGAGACATAGAATCTCACACATACGTACCATGGTATACGCGATAGGTATTAATAGAACTGTCACCCCCAGCATGTCAGTAAACAATCGTCGGTTCGATTGTTATTTGGGTGCACCAAAATCTGTCATGAGCACCAAGCCATTCGCCAGAGTCTAATGGAACCGGCCAAATCATGGGCACTGCTATCAGGAATGGGGTAGAAAGTACTCACAACAGCCATGATGTTTGGACTTCGTAGGAAAGTTAGACAACTGAACGGATTAATCCAGACGACAAATCCTTCCTGACCCCGCGGCCCATCGATCCCGCGCGAACCAGGATGAGCAGTTTCGGGAAAGAAAAAAAAGAGTAGCAACATCTGTATCACGCTCCACACGCCCAGCGCAGCTTGTAAACCGCGCCAGGACCAATACTCTGCAAAGATACCTAGATAGCCATTCAAAGGTCAATATACGCCGAGGAAGACAGAGCGGAGTGATACATACCTCCGATCGGTGGTGCGAGCGCCAGCCCAGCTAATGTGGCCTGAATGATCGGTAATAGCATCGAATTGGATGGGCCATAGCAGATACACTTACGCCGACAAAAGTTCCCATAGAGGTGCCTCGTTCCTCTACTTTGTAGATATCACCAATAATGGCCGGTCCCATGACATAACCACCAGAACATCCAAATGTTTGTACGAATCGCCAAAGGAGCAGGCTTGTTAAGTCGTTGGATGCCGCGACGGCAAAACTGGCGAGGACTGTGATGGGCATCCCCCAGAGATACACTGTCCGTCGACCATCTTACAAAGGTGAAAGTCAGGGCTAGGTGATATGAGGGATGCGTAGACACATACAGAAAGAAGCGTACCCCGACCAGAACATGACACCGAAGAAGGTTGCGAATACGGCCAAACTTACGCCCTGACTAAACCCAAGTTGTCACGTTGACGATCTACGAATGATAATGGGCGTCAAATGACGTACCTGACAGCAGCAGGTGTGGCATCCAGGTCCTTTGAGATTTGGGGTATCGACGGGACAAAGCACCCTCGGACAAACACTGATCGAGTCTTCACTGGGCACGAATAAAATCAAGGTAGGGTGAAAGACGCACTGGGGACGAATCCAGTGAGGGACACGATGGCGAGGATGACTCGCTTTTGTTTGCGAGTAAAACGGCTGTACACATCGTGCGTTGGCCCAACACACGATGTTATTCCGGGTGTATTGTACCGCGAGTGATTCGCCGTCAGCAAAGTGCTCTGTTCAGTAGCCATGAGAGGAGGAGGGTGGTGAAAAGTTGAACGATTGAATAATCGATTATTCCAGTTTCCTTGCGCCGGTTATCTACTAGCACAATGTTGGCGCTCTCACGCCGATGGCGTGTGAAGCTGTCGAAAAAGTAGTATGGACGTCAGCATCAGCAAACCCTGGATCTCAGTGCGAATCTGTTGTTTGCACTGCCTCGTAACTCTGGCGATAGAATATCGCTTTCCCCGGAGGGAAAAGTTTACGAATATGCGAATCATCCGCGAGAGAATGGCAGGTTGGACGTTCGTTCGTAGTCAAAGGACCGCGACTTGCATAAAGAATAAGGGAGGGTGACGAGGTGATCAACATGCTCCACCTTGTGGAGTGAGTAATACTTGCTAGTTTGATGGCGAAGGAGGTCAACGAAAGACCCGAACTAACTCAGTTTGGCAAGCAGCGGCAATGTGGAAATAAACCGATATGGAAAGATTTATCAATCATTGACAAGGCCACATTGCATCTCCATCCATCTCGGGTCGCCGTCTAAAGTATGGTACAAGAATGTTCCTACGAAACTTTCGAGCGATGGTTCTTTACATTCGATTTTGGGCCCATGGTACCGTCGCCGCGGTTCTGTTTCCCATATCGCGGAGGCTGCCTGCCGATCACGTATTTCTGTTGTGTCTCGGTTCGATCCGGAGCGAATGCTCCACTGCCGGCATCTATGAAACGTAACGCAGCCGAGTATTTGAGGGTTCTACAGTCGACTCCCTCCTATCGTATACCCATGTAACACATAACCTCTCATATGGCATACATTTCTGTATATCCCGAGTTGGTTTGCAGGCATTTTATCCCTATAACAGATACCTCTCTCATACCCCATAACAGATACTACTTTGCACTGGTCAGTAACACATACTTTGCTTACTAATCACCCACATATCTCCAAAATGGGTAATTTGTCTACAGAAAACTTTCTTTTTGCTCCGAGTTGTGTTTGAAAATGGCAAATATATGTTTTTGGCTCACATAACCAAACCCTAACCATCTATTACAATATCTCGAAGCAAAAGCGGCGGAGCGTGAATGCCGGTTCTTGCCGAATTACCTGACACGATGACGACGACATGCAGACACATGCACCCTCACCTACAGCATCGATGATGAGCACTTCCTCACCCGCAGTGCTGATGACGAGGTCACACACACCCCATACACACCACACACACACCCTTACCTTACGGGCATCATCAACAACAACAATGATATCCTCGACCTCACACACAACTTGAACATTCTCAACCCAGCGGCGGAGACTCACAACATACGAGGCAACAGACGATGACATTTTCCAAACAGTGATGGATGCCAAAGCTACTCGGGAGGTGAAGGGGAGCAGCAGGAGCAAAGGATTAGCTTGTCCGTCGAAAAAATCCATAGAGCGCACACCACAATGTTATTACATAATACTATATATTTTCCTCAACGTATACCTCTTGTAACGTATACCTTTGGGCATATCCCGAGGGGTATACGTTAGGAGGGAGTCGACTGTACCATCAGTGGCGGATATAGAGACTTGAGCTAACCTGAATAAGCTGCCCATGGGGTGTCCAGGCCCCAGGGCAACCCGATCAGTCCCCGCCTCGCTTAGAAGTGCAACTGGCACTTCTTGAAAGGGTCCGGGTCCGAGCCGAGTACTCTATGCAGTAAAATCTCATCACCCTTTCGTAAACCATCTAATTCAAGTCAGTCTTCATCGATTCATCGGTGTAAGAATAATTGAATCCCCGGACTTGAAGACGTACTTAAACCCTCACATTTTTGCGGCAGAGCTCCCAACATCTCAAATCATCTGCTCTCTAATAACTCAACATGGCCATTCTTACCTCCACCGTCAAAGCTGCGCTGGCTGCTGCCGCCTTCTTCGGGGGTTAGTGGATCGATGTCAATGTTCTCTCGCACTGTTTCCCTAACCTTGTTTCTTATTCTTCTATAACCCAGCAACCAATGCATGGACTTGCATCCGCTGGTACGAGGTTCATCCGGGTGATAACTGCTTCACAATTGGCCAAAGGTTCCATGTCACCCTGTGAGCCACGTGATTATTGACACTGCTGATGCCGGTAACTCACCATGATGGTTCGTGTGGTTAGTAAACAACTTCAACAGTGGAACCCAGGCCAACACATCAATGATCAATGTACCAACCTCCAGCCTTTCATTGTGAGGTGGACTCATACCTATCCTTTTCAGCAAAACTGAACTAGTCGTCTGAATGCTACATAGACCCTCTGCGTTGCTGCCATACTTCCTCAGGCCCCCGTCTACGTGGTGCAGCCCGGCGACACTTGCGATCAGATCGCGGCCGTGCACCAGATCTCAGCGACCACGCTGTTCGCAAACAACCCGGAGGTGGATTATTA